>WNWK01003610.1:90000-115000 GCA_009830355.1 Cherax destructor
CTACACAGTGTGAAGCATTGATAAAGCTCTACACAGTGTGAAGCATTACTTGATAAAGCTCTACACAGTGTGAAGCATGACTTGATAAAGCTCTACACAGTGTGAAGCATGACTTGATAAAGCTCTACACAGTGTGAAGCATTACTTGATAAAGCTTACACAGTGTGAAGCATTGATAAAGCTCTACACAGTGTGAAGTATTACTTGATAAAGCTCTACACAGTGTGAAGCATGACTTGATAAAGCTCTACACAGTGTGAAGCTTGACTTGATAAAGCTCTACACAGTGTGAAGCTTGACTTGATAAAGTTCTACACAGTGTGAAGCATTGATAAAGCTATACACAGTGTGAAGCATGACTTGATAAAGCTCTACACAGTGTGAAGCATTACTTGATAAAGCTCTACACAGTGTGAAGCATTGATAAAGCTCTACACAGTGTGAAGCATTGATAAAGCTCTACACAGTGTGAAGCATGACTTGATAAAGCTCTACACAGTGTGAAGCATGACTTGATAAAGCTCTACACAGTGTGAAGCTTGACTTGATAAAGCTCTACACACGTCCAATTCTGGATAGAGCCTTCCTTTGCCCACAGAACATTCTGAATTCTTGGCGGCATGGACTCAACAAGGTACTGGAAACATTAATTTGGGATCCTGGTCCATGTTGACGTGACAGCATCACACAGTTGCTGCAGAGTTGTTGACGTGACAGCATCACACAGTTGCTGAGTTGTGACTACAGCATCACACAGTGCTGCAGAGTTGTTGACGTAACAGCATCACACATTGCTGCAGAGTTGTTGGCGTGACAGCATCACACAGTTGCTGCAGAGTTGTTGACGTGACAGCACCACACAGTTGCTGCAGAGTTGTTGACGGACAGCATGTGCTGCAGGTTGTTGACGTGACAGCATCACACAGTTGCTGCAGAGTTGTTGACGTGACAGCACCACACAGTTGTTGCAGAGTTGTTGACGTAACAGCACCACACAGTTGCTGCAGAGTTGTTGACGTGACAGCATCACACAGTTGCTGCAGAGTTGTTGACGTGACAGCACCACACAGTTGTTGCAGAGTTGTTGACGTGACAGCACCACACAGTTGCTGCAGAGTTGTTGACGTGACAGCATCACACAGTTGCTGCAGAGTTGTTGACGTGACAGCACACACAGTTGTTGCAGAGTTGTTGACGTAACAGCACCACACAGTTGCTGCAGAGTTGTTGACGTGACAGCACACACAGTTGCTGCAGAGTTGTTGACGTGACAGCACCACACAGTTGCTGCAGAGTTGTTGACGTGACAGCATCACACAGTTGCTGCAGAGTTGTTGACGTGACAGCATCACACAGTTGCTGCAGAGTTGTTGACGTGACAGCATCACACAGTTGCTGCAGAGTTGTTGACGTGACAGCATCACACAGTTGCTGCAGAGTTGTTGACGTGACAGCACCACACAGTTGTTGCAGAGTTGTTGACGTGACAGCATCACACAGTTAGGTTGGATACATTCATGAGTGAGAGGGGTTGGATTTGAGTGGGACTCTAACATAAGTAAATAGAATTATCAAAGCTTATTTCTTGGGTAGCATTGAAAATTGGGTTGAGCAAATATTCTGTTAGTGGGATGGATTGTGAAGGACCTGTCTAGTATGGGCCAACAGGCCTGCTGCAGTGTTCCTCCTTTCTTATATTCTTATGTTCATGCTGCGACTCTCCCGTTCTACCACATCCCAAAGGTTTACTAATAATTCTGACGCTACCTTCTGTATGTCGCAGCAGAAACTGCGATGCGACAGACCAGGCGACGTTTTCCAATCTTCAACTGTCCAGTTTTGACGAGTCAGTGCCCACTGTAGCCTCAGTTTCATGTACTTATCTGACAGGAGTGGAAGCCAGTGTGGTCTGCTGCTGCTGTATTCTATCCACTTCAAGCTTCGATGCTATTCTACATACCACTGTTGTAATGCGTGGTTATTTGAGTTACCGTCGCCTTGCTGTCAGTTGAAACCAATCTGGTCATTCTTCTTAGACATCTATCTTTATCAAGGCATTTTTGGCCACAGAACCCTCGATCACTGGATGTGTTGTCTTTCACAACATTCTCTGTAAACTCTTAGAGAATGTTGTGCGTGAAAATCTCAGGAGATCAACAGTTTCTGAGATACTCAAACCATCCCATCTGTCTGGCACCAACAATCATCCCATCTGTCTGGCACCAACAATCATCCCATCTGTATGGCACCAACAATCATCCCATCTGTCTGGCACCAACAGTCATCCCATCTGTGCACCAACAATCATCCCATCTGTCTGGCACCAACAATCATCCCATCTGTATGGCACCAACAATCATCCCATCTGTCTGGCACCAACAGTCATCCCATCTGTGCACCAACAATCATCCCATCTGTCTGGCACCAACAATCATTCCACAGTCAGTCACTTGCATAACATTCCTTCACCATTCTGATATTTGCTCTCAACAACTGATCCTCTTGACTGTGTCTACATGCTTTTACTCACTGAAATACCACCACATGATTGACTGATTAGATATTTGCATTAATGTGCACGTGTACTTGTGTATGTTGTATTATAATATACGTATATATCTTCTTCTTTCAACACATCGGCCGTCTCCCACCAAGGCGGGGTGGCCCAAAGAGAAAAACAAAAGTTTTTCTTTTTAACTTTAGTAATGTATACAGAAGAAGGGGTTAATAGCCTCTTGCTCCCGGCATTTTAGTTGACTCTTACGACACGTATGGCTTACGGAGGAAGAATTCTGTTCCACTTCCCCATGGAGATAAGAGGAACTAAGAACAAGAACTAGTAAGAAAATAGAAGAAAACCCAGAGGGGTGTGTATATATATGCTTGTACATGTTTGCGTAGTGTGACCTAAGTGTAAGTAGAAGTAACAAGACGTACCTGAAATCTTGCATGTTTATGAGACAGAAAAAAGACACCAGCAATCCTACCATCATGTTAAACAATTACAGGTTTTCATTTTACACTCACCTGGCAGGACGGTAGTACCTCCCTGGGTGGTTGCTGTCTACCAACCTACTACCTAGAATACGTATATATATATCTTGGATAATTTGCCTTAAAAAGTGTTAGTGGTGTTGGCAACTTTGTGACAGGTTGAGTGTACGAGGGAGTCAGACAGTGTTTGAAAGCTTTGTTGGTGAAGAGAAACCTGACAGCCATGCCACTACATATCTCACTGTAATGTTACCACCACCACCAGCAGCACCACCACCACCACCATCATCATCACCGCCACCACTATCACCACCACCACTACCACCATCACCGCCACCACCACCACCATCACCGCCACCGCCACCACCAGCAGCACCACCACCACCAGCATCACCACCACCACCACCACCAGCATCACCACCACCATCACCACCACCACCATCACCACCACCACCATCATCACCGCCACCACCAACATCACCACCACCATCATCAGCAGCACCATCACCACATGCATCACCACCACCACCACCACCACCATCACCGCCACCACCAGGATCACCACCAGGATCACCACCACCATCATCAGCACCACCACCAGCATCACCAGCATCACCAGCACCACCACCACCACCACGACCAGCACCAGCACCACCACCACCGTCACCACCACCAGCATCACCAGCACCACGACCAGCATCACCAGCACCACCACCATCACCACCACCCACCACCACCCACCACCACCACCAGTAGTGTGTAACATGTACCTGGTGTACACAAAATCAATCTTCTACCACACTGAAGAATTGTCTAGCATCACCTCCACCAACACCACCAGCATCACCAGCATCACCTCCACACGTCTTCTCTCCAACATTATACTTACGTCCTCTAGGTTGTCCTCTTCACTGTCTTTTTGTGTGTCCTCTTGACAGTGTTAAGAAACCTAACTTACCAGTTCTTCCATATTCTTTATAACCTCCTGTGTTGTTGTCTTATTACCTTCACTCAGTGGGGACATGTCTAGTTCCTTCACTCATTGTGGACATGTCTAGTTCCTTCACTCATTGTGGACATGTCTAGTTCCTTCACTCAGTGGGGACATGTCTAGTTCCTTCACTCATTGTGGACATGTCTAGTTCCTTCACTCAGTATGGACATGTCTAGTTCCTTCACTCAGTGTGGACATGTCTAGTTCCTTCACTCAGTGGGGACATGTCTAGTTCCTTCACTCAGTGGGGACATGTCTAGTTCCTTCACTCAGTGGGGACATGTCTAGTTCCTTCACTCAGTGGGGACATGTCTAGTTCCTTCACTCAGTGGGGACATGTCTAGTTCCTTCACTCAGTGTGGACATGTCTAGTTCCTTCACTCAGTGTGGACATGTCTAGTTCCTTCACTCAGTAGGGACATGTCTAGTTCCTTCACTCAGTGTGGACATGTCTAGTTCCTTCACTCAGTGTGGACATGTCTAGTTCCTTCACTCAGTGGGGACATGTCTAGTTCCTTCACTCAGTGGGGACATGTCTGGTTCCTTCACTCAGTGTGGACATGTCTAGTTCCTTCACTCAGTGTGGACATGTCTGGTTCCTTCACTCAGTGTGGACATGTCTGGTTCCTTCACTCAGTGTGGACATGTCTAGTTCCTTCACTCAGTGTGGACATGTCTAGTTCCTTCACTCAGTGTGGACATTTCTAGTTCCTTCACTCAGTGTGGACATGTCTAGTTCCGTCACTCAGTGTGGACATGTCTAGTTCCTTCACTCAGTGTGGACATGTCTAGTTCCTTCACTCAGTGGGGACATGTCTGGTTCCTTCACTCAGTGTGGACATGTCTAGTTCCTTCACTCAGTGGGGACATGTCTAGTTCCTTCACTCAGTGTGGACATGTCTGGTTCCTTCACTCAGTGTGGACATGTCTAGTTCCTTCACTCCGTATGGACATGTCTAGTTCCTTCACTCATTGTGGACATGTCTAGTTCCTTCACTCAGTGGGGACATGTCTAGTTCCTTCACTCAGTGTGGACATGTCTGGTTCCTTCACTCAGTGTGGACATGTCTAGTTCCTTCACTCTGTATGGACATGTCTACTTCCTTCACTCATTGTGGACATGTCTACTTCCTTCACTCAGTGTGGACATGTCTGGTTCCTTCACTCATTGTGGACATGTCTAGTTCCTTCACTCAGTGTGGACATGTCTGGTTCCTTCACTCATTGTGGACATGTCTAGTTCCTTCACTCTGTATGGACATGTCTAGTTCCTTCACTCATTGTGGACATGTCTAGTTCCTTCACTCAGTGGGGACATGTCTAGTTCCTTCACTCAGTGGGGACATGTCTAGTTCCTTCACTCAGTGGGGACATGTCTAGTTCCTTCACTCAGTGTGGACATGTCTAGTTCCTTCACTCAGTGTGGACATGTCTAGTTCCTTCACTCAGTGTGGACATGTCTAGTTCCTTCACTCAGTGTGGACATGTCTAGTTCCTTCACTCAGTGTGGACATGTCTAGTTCCTTCACTCAGTGTGGACATGTCTAGTTCCTTCACTCAGTGTGGACATGTCTAGTTCCTTCACTCAGTGTGGACATTGCTTCACTCTGGTCTTCTATAATTGATCACATGATATATAATCTTGTAGTAATGTGCTATAATACACTTTCTATAACAATTACTGACAATTATCTCTCATATATGACACCATCATCAGTTACCTCAGCTCAGTCTTCCTGCAGGAATTAAATGCAACTTGCGTTAAACAGTCTGATGGATCACAGATCAGCTCCCCATAGACGGAGGATCGACTCTCCACTACTTGTTCTGAGTGGTCCACACACACACAAACACATACACGGGACAGGAGGGATAGGGAGGGACATGATAACGACATATAAAATACTGAGAGGAATTGAAAGGTGAACAGGGCCGGAATAAGAGGACACAACTGGAAATCGAAAACCCAAATGAGGCATAGGATGTTAGGAAGTATTTCTTCAGCCTTAGAGTTGTCAGGAAGTGGAACAGTCTGGAGAGTGATGTACTGAAGGCAGAATCCATACGAAGCTTTAAGAAAAGGTGCGATAAGGCTCTCGGAGCGGGGATAGAGTGGACCTAATAGCGTTCAACGAAGAGACGGGGGCCAGGAACTATGAATCGACCCCTGCAACCACATATAGGTGAGTACACTAACACGCACGCACGCACGCATGCGTGACTGCTGACCAGTGGGTTCCACCACTACAATGATGTTACTACTTTCACTGTCGCACTCCACGGATCCCTCCACCATTACCACTACTACCACCATTACTATCACTCTTACTACCACTATTACTAGCGTGATGGTGGTAGATGCCATGACCACAGCGTTAGTAAACAAGACTAGCTGCTTCTCTCTTAACCCCCCCCCACACACACACACACCAAAAAAACACATTCAGTACTAAAACATACGTCCACACACATTCAAACATACAAGAGTACAAGTGTTTTAAGCGACAAGTGCCTTTGACAAATTGTAAAACACAACAGCAATAAGAATAAAACTAGTCCCTGAGATAAGGAGGTCTGCCCTACCAGGAGAGGACCTGACGACACTGGAGGACAGGAGGGACAGGGGAAGACATGATAACGACGAGGGGAATTGACAAGGTGGATAGGGACAGAATGTTTCAGAGATGGGACACAGCAACAAGGAGTCACAACTGGAAGTCACGGGGATGTTAGGAAGTATTTTTTCAGTCATAGAGTTGTCAGGAAGTGGAACAGTTTGGAAAGTGATGTAGTGGAGGCAGGATTCATACATAGCTTTAAGAAGAGGTACGATAAAGCTCATGGAGCAGGGAGAGAGTGGACCTAGTAGCGATCAGCGAAGAGGCGGGGCCAGGAGCTATGATTCGACTCCTGCAACCACACATAGGTGAGTACACACAAAGACACACACAGTAATGTACTCCAGAGTTACCTGCATTGATTAAAATACTGGTCCTTCAAATTATTCTTGGACTCTGCAGGTATTGTGACTTGTACTCTTCAGTGTAGTCTTGTAATCCTCAGTGTTTTCTTACTTGTACTCTTCAGTATATTGTGACTTACTGAATTAGACCCTTTATTAGAGCAGGTTCATATACTGACGATGAACAGTAAATGAGCGAAATTCTCATAGAGTCGGTGTTGAGCAAACCAGTTAATGAAAGCAGATGGAGAATGTAGTAACCTGTCTACATTCCATGTGAAGGCCACACACACACCATCTATAGTAACCTGTCTACATTCCATGTGAAGGCCGCACACACACCATCTATAGTAACCTGTCTACATTCCATGTGAAGGCCGCACACACCATCTATAGTAACCTGTCTACATTCCATGTGAAGGCCGCACACACCATCTATAGTAACCTGTCTACATACCATGTGAAGGCCGCACACACACCATCTATAGTAACCTGTCTACATTCCATGAAGGCCGCACACACCATCTATAGTAACCTGCCTATATTCCATGTGAAGGCCGCACACACCATCTATAGTAACCTGTCTACATTCCATGTGAAGGCCGCACACACCATCTATAGTAACCTGTCTACATACCATGTGAAGGCCGCACACACACCATCTATAGTAACCTGTCTACATTCCATGTGAAGGCCGCACACACCATCTATAGTAACCTGCCTATATTCCATGTGAAGGCCGCACACACCATCTATAGTAACCTGTCTACATACCATGTGAAGGCCGCACACACACCATCTATAGTAACCTGTCTACATTCCATGTGAAGGCCGCACACACCATCTATAGTAACCTGTCTACATTCCATGTGAAGGCCGCACACACCATCTATAGTAACCTGTCTACATTCCATGTGAAGGCCGCACACACACCATCTATAGTAACCTGTCTACATACCATGTGAAGGCCGCACACACACCATCTATAGTAACCTGTCTACATACCATGTGAAGGCCGCACACACCATCTATAGTAACCTGCCTATATTCCATGTGAAGGCCGCACACACACCATCTAACTAAAGAAAAACAAATTGAAAACATGCCCACTCACTCAGCACCTGGACCTGATTCATGGAATGCCCTATTTATAAAAATATGCAAGGTACTACTAGCACGAGCCCTCATATTTTTTGGAGAAAGAGCCAAGATCTAGGTGAAATACCAGAGACCTTAAAGAGTGCAGACACAGCTCTTGTACATAAGGGCGGTAGTAGAGTACTATGCAAAAATTACAGACCAATAACCCTAGCATCACACATCATAAAAATCTTAGAGTGATGAGACGCCAAATTATAACCTTTATGGAACAGCGCAGTCTCCATAACTCAAAGCAGCACAATTTTAAAACTGGACGATCATGCCTGTTACAGCTGCTGAGCCACTATGACAGAATTACGCAGGCGATGGAAGAAAACCAAAACGCAGATGTGATATAGACATTATTATTATAATCAAAAGAAGCGCTAAACCACACGGGTTATACAGCTGTGATATACACATTTTGCGAAGTTGTTTGACAAATGCGATCATGGGTGATTGCACACAAAGTGAGGGCCATGGGCATTACGGGGAAGGTAGGCAGATGGATTTTCAAGTTTCTAACATACACAACACAAAGAGCAGTAGTAAACAGAGCAAAATCCAGCATCAGCGAGGTAAAAAGCTCAGTGCCCATTGGCACTGTCCTGGCCCATGGCCGGGCTCCGCGAGTAGAAAAACTCTCGAAACTCATCAAAGGTATATCAAAGGTTGGACTCTTCAGTGTATTGTGATTTGTACTACAGTGTATTCTTGTACTCTTCACTAAAGTACTGACGTGATGGACGACCACAAGAGTGTGAGTGATGTTGGCTTCTCGTCTTGTGGTATAATAACTGTCTTGTACGTGTGTCTCGCTTCCTGGCATGAGTATGCCCACGAGTGTGACGCATACTTAAGTTGAGAGTGATAAACTCTTAGAGAGTGCTACATACTCAGGGTGAGAGTGATGAACTCTTAGAGAGTGCTACATACTCAGGGTGAGAGTGATGAACTCTTAGAGAGTCCAGCACCTGAGTGACTGTCAGAGTCCAGCACCTGAGTGACTGTCAGAGTCCAGCACCTGAGTGACTGTCAGAGTCCAGCACCTGAGTGACTGTCAGAGTCCAGCACCTGAGTGACTTTGAGAGTCCAGCACCTGAGTGACAACTTGTTTACAAGCTTCTTGTGGGAGAGGAAAATATAGGATAGTGAGACAAAGATGACATGAACTTGGAGAGGTGACATCCTCACAGGTGACAATGATCACGTCAGAATACCACTTCAACCTGTCAGTTGATCAGCTGATGACTGGTTGATACCAGCATGTAGCATCTATTATCAGCACTACACACATCATCCTGACACTATGCAGTGTCAGGCACTACATCAATAAACCTTCCCGTACCACTAAACCTAAAATATGATTTTAGGTTTATATTAATTAAAAATATTTCTCAGCATTTTCAATATATTATATATCTCTGTAGCTTTTATATATATCACACACACATTGTGTAATAATATATATATATATATATATATATATATATATATATATATATATATATATATATATATATATATATATATATATCTGTGTGTGTGTGTGTATTTGTGGTACTCTCTACCACAGCTGGGGCTGTGGTAGAGAGTGTAGAGAGTTGCACCTCCGCTGTAGCTGTCTTGTGAGAGTGTGTTAGACACATCCCCTCACATACACACAAAACGCACTCAGCATAAACAAAACACAACACACGCATACAGTACACACGCACACACGCAGCATACACAACATAGACATACAACACACACACATAAACAGTACACACACACAGCTTTCACCACAGGTGATAGCTGATGTCAGGTGGGCAGTAGAGGTGATGTCAGATGGTCAGAAGAGGTGATGTCAGGTGGTCAGTAGAGGTGATGTCAGGTGGTCAGTAGAGGTGATGTCAGGTGGGCAGTAGAGGTGATGTCAGGTGGTCAGTAGAGGTGATGTCAGGTGGTCAGTAGAGGTGATGTCAGGTGGGCAGTAGAGGTGATGTCAGGTGGCAGTAGAGGTGATGTCAGGTGGTCAGTAGAGGTGATGTCAGATGGTCAGAAGAGGTGATGTCAGGTGGGCAGTAGAGGTAATGTCAGGTGGTCAGTAGAGGTGATGTCAGGTGGTCAGCGCATCATCGCCGCCATCTTGGGTCGACCTTGTGGACCACAACATTTCCGGTGTCCAGTAATTGATGGAGCAGATGTTTGTCTTCCTCTGTGTGTGTGTGTGTGTGTGTGTGTATGTATGTGTACGTGTGTGTGTATATATGTGTGTACTCATATGTACCTACCTGTTTTAGGGATCGAGTTATAGCTCCTGGGCCTGCCTTTCAGCTTGG
The DNA here is from genome assembly GCA_009830355.1 of Cherax destructor. Lineage (NCBI taxonomy): Eukaryota > Metazoa > Arthropoda > Malacostraca > Decapoda > Parastacidae > Cherax > Cherax destructor. The sequence continues at coordinate 100,415 of WNWK01003610.1, forward strand.
TGCTAGCCAAATTCACTCATTCCCAGCCATCTTGTACATTCTCTCTCAGCCACTTTTTCAGGCAAGTCATGCCATTTATTTCCTGAAACTGAGGAAGTTAAAGACACAGATGAGCCATATCCCTATGGCTCATCTGTGTCTTTAACTTCGAGATGTTCCCCCGTGTACCTGTTTTTCACCTCTCAAACTATCTAACCCTGTATACCTTATTAATTCCTCTAGGTATTTTGTGTTTGTATCATGTCAACCTTTGTTCTTGTATCGTGTAATGTTGTCAGGATGAGTTCATTTAGTCGGTCATTGTAGCTTATATACCTTAAGGCTGGAACTAACCTCGTTGTATACTTCTGCACTTTCTTCAGCTTCCTAACATACTTTATCAGGTAAAGGTTCTATAATGGTGCTATGTACTCCAAGAATCACCTGACATATATTGTATAAAGGGCCAGAATAACTTTGTTCAGATTCCTGAAGGCTGCTCTTAAATTTACCAGACGAGCATTGACTGCACAGGTTATTCGGTTAACGCGCGCCTCTGCAGCCAATGCTCGTCTGGCAAATTTAAGAGTAGACTTCAAGAATCTGAACAAAATCATTGGGCCCTTCTTAGAATATATGTCAGGCTATTCTTGGAGTACAAAGCAACACTATGGAACCCTCACCTGATTAAGCATGGTAAGAAACTGGAGAAAGTGCAGAAGTATACAACGAGTTTTTTTTGTTTGAGTGAGAGTTGAAGCCTCTGTCCCCCGCGTCTGTACTTCGTGTCTGGTCTTCTCGTCCCTTCCCCAGTCTTCATAGCTTTCCAGTTCGTGGGACTGAATTCAAGTAGCCAGTTACCTGACCAATTTTCCATTGTTTAGATCCATTTTTAGTTTTCCTCTGCCCTCACCTGTTTTATTCTTCCCATTAGTCTTGTACCATCAGCAGAGAGTTTCATCTGACTCTGCCCCACCTAGTGTCAGTCTCTCTGTCCCACCTAGTGTCAGTCTCTCTCCCACCTAGTGTCAGTCTCTCTGTCCCACCTAGTGTCAGTCTCTCTGTCCCACCTAGTGTCAGTCTCTCTGTCCCACCTAGTGTCAGTCTCTCTGTCCCACCTAGTGTCAGTCACTCTGTCCCACCTAGTGTCAGTCTCTCTGTCCCACCTAGTGTCAGTCTCTCTGTCCCACCTAGTGTCAGTCTCTCTGTCCCACCTAGTGTCAGTCTCTCTGTCCCACCTAGTGTCAGTCTCTCTGTCCCACCTAGTGTCAGTCTCTCTGTCCCACCTAGTGTCAGTCACTCTGTCCCACCTAGTGGCAATCACATACATAAGAAACAGCATTAGTCTTTATATGGATTCTTGCGACACCCCGCTTGTTGCTACTCCCCACTCACACCTCATACACCCCGCTTGTTGCTACTCCCCACTCACACCTCATACACCCCGCTTGTTGCTACTCCCACTCACACCTCATACACCCGCTTGTTGCTACTCCCCACTCACACCTCATACACCCCGCTTGTTGCTACTCCCACTCACACTCATACACCCCGCTTGTTGCTACTCCCCACTCACACCTCATACACCCGCTTGTTGCTACTCCCACTCACACTCACACACCCGCTTGTTGCTACTCCCCACTCACACCTCACACACCCGCTTGTTGCTACTCCCCACTCACACCTCCACACACACCCCGCTTGTTGCTACTCCCCACTCACACCTCACACACCCGCTTGTTGCTACTCCCCACTCACACCTCACACACCCCGCTTGTTGCTACTCCCCACTCACACCTCATACACCCCGCTTGTTGCTACTCCCCACTCACACCTCATACACCCCGCTTGTTGCTACTCCCCACTCACACCTCATACACCCCGCTTGTTGCTACTCCCCACTCACACCTCATACACCCGCTTGTTGCTACTCCCACTCACACCTCATACACCCCGCTTGTTGCTACTCCCCCCACTCACACCCGCTTGTTGCACTCCCACACACCTCAACACCGCTTGTTGCTACTCCCCACTCACACCTCACACACCCCGCTTGTTGCTACTCCCCACTCACACCTCACACACCCCGCTTGTTGCTACTCCCCACTCACCTCACACACCCGCTTGTTGCTACTCCCCACTCACACCTCACACACCACGCTTGTTGCTACTCCCCACTCACACCTCACACACCCCGCTTGTTGCTACTCCCCACTCACACCTCACACACCCCGCTTGTTGCTACTCCCCACTCACACCTCACACACCCCGCTTGTTGCTACTCCCCACTCACACCTCACACACCACGCTTGTTGCTACTCCCCACTCACACCTCCACACCCGCTTGTTGCTACTCCCCACTCACACCTCACACACCCCGCTTGTTGCTACTCCCCACTCACACCTCACACACCACGCTTGTTGCTACTCCCCACTCACACCTCACACACCCCGCTTGTTGCTACTCCCCACTCACACCTCACACACCCGCTTGTTGCTACTCCCCACTCACACCTCACACACCCGCTTGTTGCTACCCCACTCACACCTCACACACCCCGCTTGTTGCTACTCCCCACTCACACCTCACACACCACGCTTGTTGCTACTCCCCACTCACACCTCACACACCACGCTTGTTGCTACTCCCCACTCACACCTCACACACCACGCTTGTTGCTACTCCCCACTCACACTCACACACCCCGCTTGTTGCTACTCCCCACTCACACCTCACACACCACGCTTGTTGCTACTCCTCACTCACACATCACACACCCCTCTTGTTGCTACTCCCCACTCACACCTCACACACCACGCTTGTTGCTACTCCTCACTCACACCTCACACACCCCGCTTGTTGCTACTCCCCACTCACACCTCACACACCACGCTTGTTGCTACTCCTCACTCACACCTCACACACCCGCTTGTTGCTACTCCCCACTCACACCTCACACACCCCGCTTGTTGCTACTCCCCACTCACACCTCACACACCCCGCTTGTTGCTACTCCCCACTCACACCTCACACACCACGCTTGTTACTACTCCCCACTCACACCTCACACACCCCGCTTGTTGCTACTCCCCACTCACACACTCCACACACCACGCTTGTTGCTACTCCCCACTCACACCTCCACACCCCGCTTGTTGCTACTCCCACTCACACTCACACACCCTCTTGTTGCTACTCCCCACTCACACCTCACACACCCCGCTTGTTGCTACTCCCCACTCACACTCACACACCACGCTTGTTCTACTCCCCACTCACACCTCACACACCCCGCTTGTTGCTACTCCCCACTCACACATCACACACCCCTCTTGTTGCTACTCCCCACTCACACCTCACACACCACGCTTGTTGCTACTCCCCACTCACACCTCACACACCACGCTTGTTGCTACTCCCCACTCACACCTCACACACCACGCTTGTTGCTACCCCACTCACACTCACACACCACCTTGTTGCTACTCCCACTCACACCTCACACACCCGCTTGTTGTACTCCCCACTCACACTCACACACCACGCTTGTTGCTACTCCCCACTCACACCTCACACACCACGCTTGTTGCTACTCCCCACTCACACCTCACACACCACGCTTGTTGCTACTCCCCACTCAAACCTCACACATAATTACGACTCATGAAATCGTAATAACTCGATTGCACACATAGTTACTGCTGTTCCCTTAGGTATCCCTTGATACATCAGAATACAGTCGCAGTTATTCCAACCTACACCTCTTGTGGGGTACATTTGATATGCAGTCCAAAAATATGCAATTTTCTCATCTCTCTCGTCTAATTTCTGTCACTTTCTTATACAGCTCCAACAGGTTGGTTAAGACAATATTTGCCATATCTGAGTCAGATCTCTCAAATAGTCTACTACGTTCCTTCCGATTACCTTCTCTGTTACTTTACGTGGTATGTATGTCAGTGATACTTGTCTGTGGTTCAGTGTTCCTTGTCTCTTTTCTTAAATATACAGATTACATCAGCTGTCTTGCAGCTTTCTGGCAACTGATCCATATTGATTGACTTGATGTAGATGTTAGCTAGTGGTTCAGACAGTGCTTCCACTCCCACGGTGACACCTAGTCAGGCTGACTTACCTTTAATGTCCACTCAAAAGTTGTTTACGTCTTCTGTTGTGTGTTTGGTGTCCAGTACGCTTCGGGGTGCCCCCTTTTTCCCGAGTCTTGGAGTTACCATTGTTTCCACTGAGAAGACTTCTTTAAATTGTTTGTTCAGCTCTGCAGACTTCCTTGTCGTTTCTAGTGACCTCACCTGTCGTGTCACCTGATCATCTACTGTCGTCTTTCTTCTGCTGTGGCTAGTTAGTTTAACATCTTTATTATGCAACCCATACCCATCCTGTGGGAGGTAGTCACCCCATACCCATCCTGTGGGAGGTAGTCACCCCATACCCATCCTGTGGGAGGTAGTCAACCCATACCCATCCTGTGGGAGGTAGTCACCCCATACCCATCCTGTGGGAGGTAGTCACCCCATACCCATCCTGTGGGAGGTAGTCACCCCATACCCATCCTGTGGGAGGTAGTCAACCCATACCCATCCTGTGGGAGGTAGTCACCCCATACCCATCCTGTGGGAGGTAGTCACCCCATACCCATCCTGTGGGAGGTAGTCACCCCATACCCATCCTGTGGGAGGTAGTCAAAAGATTACAGAGGTACATAATGGGTCCAGGGACTGGACCCCAAAGTTAAGATAGATGAACTAGTTACAATGGTAATGAACTCCAGGTAGATCTGGTCACAATCATGGCAAGTTACAAAGGTAATGAACCATCTACATTCCTATACATGGTTGCAATCATGAACAAATTACAAAGTAATGAGCCATTGACACGTCCACACCCGGTCACAATTGTAATGAGTTATAAATACAAATATTAAGTGGGTCATACACCCACACGAGCGTGCGCACACACGAGCCCGCGCGTGCACACACACACACACACACACACACACACACACACACACACACACACACACGAGGGCACACGCACAGACACAGACACACACACACACACGCACACGAGCATACAAACATATATAAACACACAAGCATGAACACACACACGTGGCAATCCTTTATTTACAGGGATCAAAGTCAGGGTATTTTTCCAGAATGGTCTGTAATATACCACTGTGGATAAAATACTTTGACATAGCTTGAACATTTCTGAGTGAGTTGTCTCTGAATTCATTAATTTTATCGCACTCCAGTACATAATGACGCAGGGTGTGACAATAATCCAACTGGCAAAGTTTACATTTTGTTTGGTCTACATCTGGTGGTGGTGATTTAACCTGCCAAAGATACTTGTAACCCAGCCGGAGGCGGGCGGTAGTGACATCCAAGAGTCTGCTTATTTTGTTGGATGCACTATAGACATGTGGCTCCTCCTGCATGATAGAGTGATGATAGATGGACTGACTGGTGTCAATCTCCCTGAGTCTTAAGTCAATAAAATTCAGTTGAAGTTCTTTTCGTATTATTGTTCTTAAACTGCTAACTGGCAAGCCAAGATTGTAATCTATCCCCTCTTTGAAAGCATAAAAATTAGCCAATTTATCAGTTCTATCATGCATCTGAAGACCAATGTGAGATGGAATCCACAGCATGTGCACTCTGACTCTACTATCCACAATTCTACCATACCTGTGTCTGGCTTCTGACACAAGCATGCTACAAGTTATACTTGATGAGTTGAGAGCATTTATGGATGACAGAGAATCAGTTACAATTAAAGTGTCATCCTTAGATACTGTACATGGACACATTTGAGTGCAAGGAGTATGGCAAACAGTTCTGTCTGAAGGGTAGAGGCCCAGTTATTGATGCGTGCTCCAATTTCTTTAAGAGAGCCATCACTCTGTATGACAACAGCAGCACTACCAGCTGCACCAGTGTATGACAACAGCAGCACTACCAGCTGCACCAGTGTATGACAACAGCAGCACTACCAGCTGCACCAGTGTATGACAACAGCAGCACTACCAGCTACACCAGTGGATTGGTGAACAGAACCATCAACGTAAATAATTTGTGAAAGAGTGTTCTGTGTGACTAAATTATTAAATACAGCTTAAGGCATTATGTTTGGCTCCAAGACGAAGCTTTGGTTGTGATTTAAGAAAAGTTTTCGGGTGGCTGTGAAGCAGCTGTGGTGCAAAATTGGCTTCTGTTGCTGTGTCATTCTCAAATTGTTGTTCATCCTCGTTCCTCATGTTGCATATACGTATTCATTTCTTGTTCTTCTACTTGCTACTCTATTGGCGCTTCCTTCGCTTTTTGTAGTGTTTCCACGCACTTGTGGTTTTCATTTTATGTCTGTTTGAACCAGGGGGGAGGCTCTGTTTCTTTTCTGTTGTTTACCATCGTACTGGCACGTCCTAGCTGGGTACTCCATCTCTCTCTCGCGCGCGCATGCGTGTGTATGTGCCTGCGTGCGTGCCTGCGTGCGCGTGCGCGAGTCGTAGTCACTATTCATACATTTTTTAGCAACACTGGATACATGAGCAACATGTTGATATAATGCTGACAATTCGATGAATAAGATGCATTTGCAACACTTGGATGTCTGAGACGTTTCGCCCACCAGGAGCTTTATTCGTCTGATACTGAGACATGAGATAAGCCTCAACAGTTGAAGAAGCGGAGTTGACATAGTGAATTAGTAGTAGTAGTAGAGTTTACATCAGTGTGGCTTATGTGCTAACAGTGACTGTGTAATTGTATGAAGGTGTTAACCTTGTATACACACACACACACACACACACCCGATGGCATGGTGGCTAGCGCTCTTGCTTCACGCACGGAGGGCCCGGGTTCAATTCCCGGCGGGGCCGAAACATTTCGAAGTGTTTCGTTACACACACACACACACACACACACACATTGAAACAGCAAACTTGAGAAAATTAAACACAATTATTTCAAGAAAGCAAATAGGAGGAAGTTACACGTAAGCTGCATGAACCAACACTCAGTACCAACACTCAGTACCAACACTCAGTACCAACACTCAGTACCAACACTCAGTACCAACACTCAGTACCAACACTCAGTACCAACACTCAGTACCAACACTCAGTACCAACACTCAGTACCAACATCAGTCCCAAACCCCAGTACCAACACTAAGTACAAACACTCAGTACAAACACTCAGTACAAACACTCAGTACCAACACTCAGTACCAACACTCAGTACCAACACTCAGTACCAACACTCAGTACCAACACTCAGTACAACCTCAGTACCAACACTCAGTACCAACACTCAGTACCAACACTCAGTACAACACTCAGTACCAACACTCAGTACCAACACTCAGTACAACACTCAGTACCAACACTCAGTACCAACACTCAGTACCAACACTCAGTACCAACACTCAGTACCAACACTCAGTACCAACACTCAGTACCAACACTCAGTACCAACACTCAGTACCAACACTCAGTACCAACACTCAGTACCAACACTCAGTACCAACACTCAGTACCAACACTCGTACAACACTCAGTACCAACACTCAGTACCAACACTCAGTACCAACACTCAGTACTAACACTCAGTACCAACACTCAGTACCAACACTCAGTACCAACACTCAGTACCAACACTCAGTACCAACACTCAGTACCAACACTCAGTACCAACACTCAGTACCAACACTCAGTACCAACACTCAGTAGCAACACTCAGTAGCAACACTCAGTAGCAACACTCAGTAGCAACACTCAGTGCAACACTCAGTCAACACTCAGTACACCTTAACACTCAGTACCAACACTCAGTACCAACACTCAGTACAACACTCAGTACCAACACTCAGTACAACACTCAGTACCAACACTCAGTACCAACACTCAGTACCAACACTCAGTACCAACACTCAGTACCAACACTCGTGAACCAGTACCAACACTCAGTACAACCTCAGTACAACCTCAGTACCAACACTCAGTACCAACACTCAGTACCAACACTCAGTACCAACACTCAGTACTAACACTCAGTACCAACACTCAGTACCAACACTCCCAGTACCAACACTCAGTACCAACACTCAGTACCAACACTCAGTACCAACACTCAGTACCAACACTCAGTACCAACACTCAGTACAACACTCAGTACCAACACTCAGTACCAACACTCAGTACCAACACTCAGTAGCAACACTCAGTACTAACACTCAGTACCAACACTCAGTACTAACACTCAGTACCAACACTCAGTACTAACACTCAGTACTAACACTCAGTACTAACACTCAGTACCAACACTCAGTACCAACACTCAGTACCAACACTCAGTACCAACACTCAGTAGCAACACTCAGTAGCAACACTCAGTAGCAACACTCAGTACCAACACTCAGTACCAACACTCAGTACTAACACTCAGTACTAACACTCAGTACCAACACTCAGTACTAACACTCAGTACTAACAATCAGTAGCAACACTCAGTACCAACACTCAGTACCAACACTCAGTACTAACACTCAGTAGCAACACTCAGTACTAACACTCAGTACCAACACTCAGTACCAACACTCAGTACTAACACTCAGTACCAACACTCAGTACCAACACTCAGTACCAACACTCAGTACCAACACTCAGTACCAACACTCAGTACCAACACTCAGTACCAACACTCAGTACCAACACTCAGTACTAACACTCAGTACTAACACTCAGTACTAACAATCAGTACCAACACTCAGTACCAACACTCAGTACCAACACTCAGTACCAACAATCAGTACCAACACTCAGTACCAACAATCAGTACTAACACTCAGTACCAACACTCAGTACCAACAATCAGTACCAACACTCAGTACCAACAATCAGTACCAATCAATATTCAGTACTATGTTGCTACAGGTGATTCATGCAGTACCACATGTTCAGTACTATGTTGCTACATGTGAGTCATGCAGTACCACATATTCAATACTATGTTGCTACATGTGAGTCATGCAGTACCACATATTCAGTACTATGTTGCTACATGTGATTCATATAGTACCACATATTCAGTACTATGTTGCTGTATGTGAGTCATGCAGTACCACATATTCAGTACTATGTTGCTACATGTGAGTCATGCAGTACCACATATTCAGTACTATGTTGCTGTATGTGAGTCATGCAGTACCACATATTCAGTACTATGTTGCTGTATGTGAGTCATGCAGTACCACATATTCAGTACTATGTTGCTACATGTGAGTCATGCAGTACCACAAATTCAATACTATGTTGCGACATGTGAGTCATGCAGTACCACATATTCAATACTATGTTGCTACATGTGAGTCATGCAGTACCACATATTCAATGCTATGTTGCTACAAGTGAGTCATGCAGTACCACATATTCAGTACTATGTTGCTGTATGTGAGTCATGCAGTACCACATATTCAGTACTATGTTGCTACATGTGAGTCATGCAGTACCACATATTCAATACTATGTTGCTACATGTGAGTCATGCAGTACCACATATTCAGTACTATGTTGCTGTATGTGAGTCATGCAGTACCACATATTCAGTACTATGTTGCTACATGTGAGTCATGCAGTACCACATATTCAATACTATGTTGCTACATGTGAGTCATGCAGTACCACATATTCAATACTATGTTGCTACATGTGAGTCATGCAGTACCACATATTCAATACTATGTTGCTACATGTGAGTCATGCAGTACCACATATTCAGTACTATGTTGCTGTATGTGAGTCATGCAGTACCACATATTCAGTACTATGTTGCTGTATGTGAGTCATGCAGTACCACATATTCAGTACTATGTTTCTACATGTGAGTCATGCAGTACCACATATTCAATACTATGTTGCTACATGTGAGTCATGCGGTACCACATATACAATACTATGTTGCTACATGTGAGTCATGCAGTACCACATATTCAATACTATGCTGCTACATGTGAGTCATGCAGTACCACATATTCAATACTATGTTGCTACATGTGAGTCATGCAGTACCACATATTCAATACTATGTTGCTATATGTGAGTCATGCGGTACCACATATTCAATATTATGTTGCTACATGTGAGTCATGCAGTACCACATATTCAATACTATGTTGCTACATGTGAGTCATGCAGTACCACATATTCAATACTATGTTGGTACATGTGAGTCATGCAGTACCACATATTCAATACTATGTTGCTATATGTGAGTCATGCGGTACCACATATTCAATACTATGTTGCTACATGTGAGTCATGCAGTACCACATATTCAATACTATGTTGCTACATGTGAGTCATGCAGTACCACATATTCAATACTATGTTGCTACATGTGAGTCATGTAGTACCACATATTCAGTACTATGTTGCTGTACGTGGTTCATGCTGTACCACATACAACATAATCATCTAACTGCTTTCTTGAAATTTATATATATATATATATATATATATATATATATAAAATATATATATATATATATATATATATATATATATATTATATTTGTCATGTTTGAGTGTGCCATTGTATTTTGTATAATATACAATGGTTGTATTATGTCAGGTTAGAGAATATGCTTCCTGATGATGGTGATGGATCTTTCACCTTACTTTACTCTACTATAAATATTCTGTTATAATGTTGGTGGAATTACCAACAATATGTTAAGTAAAAGGACACAAGTGCATAATGAGACATTTTATTGTGGCAACGTTTCGCTCACCAGGAGCTTTGCCAAGCTGTTACAAGCAATGCAGTGAGACAAGAGGGTGTACATACGTATAGAGGTGCAAAGCATAATATAATTGCTGTAGGTAGTAATGCTTGTGGTAGTAGTAATAGTAGTAGTGATGGTAGTAATGGCAGTAGTTGTAATACTTGTAGTAGTGGTAGTTGTAATACTTGTGGTAGAAGTGGTAGGTGTAGTACTTGTGGTAGAAGTGGTAGTTGTAGTGGTAACAGCTATGTGATGGCAGGGTTCATTGTTTTGAGGAGAATTCTTGCTAATACTTCAGAGATGATGAAGTTGTCTTTATTCTGCTTAATTGTCTCAGAAATAGCGATTAATGATGAGTCAAGGCATTTAGTCGGGCGTCGTTGCATTTCATCAGATGGTTGGCGGAGTTGCGGTGTTGTAGACAGGTGTTGTTCAGGTTATCTTTGCTACATGTATTATGTCCATATATATACTCTGAAGATGTCTTAGTCAGGCCAGCCTGCCAGGTTTATCACAATATGCAAAACAGGTCCTTCATAATGTTAGGAATTACGAAATCGCTTCGAAGTTTACTATTTTTCACAATAGTTGGCGCGCGCGAGCACACACACACACACACACACACACACACACACACACACACACACACACACACACACACACACACTACATATATATATATATATATATTGTGTGTGTGTGTGTGTGTGTGTGTGTGAGTGAGTGGGTGGGTGTTGAATGGAGGACGAGATAAAAAAAACTTTGAAGAATAAGGATCATTATTGGTTGCAGCATTCAAATCTCCCATCTCTCTCTCTCCTTTACTCCCTCTTTCCTTCTAATAATAATAATATCGTTATTTACTACAAGTACATGTACAAGGTATACAGTCCTAGCTGACATCAATGACATACTACTATATAGAAAGCCCCTTGTTATGCTGAGCATTTCCCGCAAATTAGGTCAGTTTTGTCCCAGGATGCAACCCACACCAGTCCACTAACACCCAGGTACCCATTTTACTGATGGGTGAAGATAGACAACCGGTGTAAGGAAACACGCCCAATGTTTCTACCCTCGCCAGGCGTCGAACCCGGGCACTCACCGTGTGAAGCGAGAGCTTTAGCCATCAGGCTAAAGCTGAGCTACTGATCCCCCCCATGCCTCCCTTCGTCTCTCCCTCACTACTACTCTCCCTCTTACCTCTCTCCCTCACTACTACTCTCCCTCACTACTACTCTCCCTCACTACTACTCTCCCTCACTACTACTCTCCCTCACTACTACTCTCCCTCACTACTACTCTCCCTCACTACTACTCTCCCTCACTACTACTCTCCCTCACTACTACTCTCCCTCCCTCCCTGGCTCCGTGTATCACCACAGTAACCTCCCACAAGTTAACATTCTTGCTCCTTCACTCTCAAGGTTTTCCTCATTACAATCCCCTACCACCTGTACACGTGTGTGTGCGTGTGTGTGTGTGTGCGTGCGTGCGTGCGTGCGTGCGTGCGTGCGTGCAGTAAGAAAATAAAGTAACATCTTCTATAACTTTCAAATTACATATTAAATAAATTTGTTTAATTTATGGAAGCGAGAAGCATGTTAACTCTGCTTGGTGAATTATGAGCTGAACACACGATGCTTAGCATAAACCACCGTGTGTGTGTACTCTCCTATTTGTGGTTGCAGGGGTCGAGACTCAGCTCCTGGCCCCGCCTCTTCACTGACCGCTACTGGGTCCTCTCTCTCCCTGCTCTATAAGTTTTATCATACCTCGTCTTAAAAAATTATGTATGGTTCCTGCTTCCACTACGTCACTTGCCAGACTATTCCACTTCCTGACAACTCTATGGCTGAAGAAATACTTCCTAATATCCTTTTGGCTAATCTGAGTCTTCAACTTCCAATTGTGACCCCTTGTTTCTGAGTCCCATCTCTGGAACTAGCCTTGTTGCAAACCTTTGCACTTTCTCTAATTTCTTGACGTGCTTGACCAGGTGTGGGTTCCAAACTGGTGCTGCATACTCTAGTATGGGCCTGACGTACACGGTGTACAGAGTCTTGAACGATTCCTTACTGAGGTATCGGAACGATATTCTCAGGTTTGCCAAGCGCCCATATGCTTCAGCAGTTATCTGGTTGATGTGTGCTTCCGGAGATGTGCTCGGTGTTATACTCACCCCAAGATCTTTCTCCATGAGTGAGGTTTGCAGTCCTTGGCCACCTAGCCTATACTCTGTCTGCGGTCTTCTTTGCCCTTCCCCGATCTTCATGACTTTGCATTTGGCGGGGTTAAATTCGAGGAGCCAGTTGCTGGACCAGGTGTCCAACCTGTCCAGGTCTCTTTGTAGTCCTGCCTGATCCTCATCTGATTTAATTCTTCTCATTATCTTCACATCATCTGCAAAGAGGGACATTTATGAGTCTATCCCTTCCGTCATGTCATTCACATACACTAAAAATAGCACTGGTCCTAGGACTGACCCCTGTGGAACCCCGCTCGTCACAGGCGCCCACTGTGATACCTCATCACGTACCATGACTCGTTGTTGCCTCCCTGTCAGGTATTCTCTGATCCATTGCAGTGCCCTTCCTGTTATACGTGCCTGATACTCTAGCTTCTGCACTAATCTCTTGTAAGGAACTGTGTCGAAGGCCTTGCAATCCAAGAAGATATGTTAGTTAGTTACCATTTTGTCCTAGGCACATGTCGATTAGACACTAGGCCTGTTGTATATATGTGTGTGTGTATGTGTGTGTGTGTATGTGTGTGTGTGTACTCACCTAATTGTACTCACCTAATTGTGGTTGCAGGGGTCGAGACTCAGCTCCTGGCCTGTGTGTGTGTGTGAAGCTTAAATAAATCAGCTGGCGTTATAGTTCTTGTTAGGGAATTTCCTGGACAGTAAAAGAGTGATACGAGTGTCACAGTTAACAGCACTCTACATACAAGACTTATATTGTCTGGTGTTCAGGTCTACCACAACCACACCAGGTGCAACTGTTTACTTTATTCAATATTGAAAATACAGTTCTCTAAGAGTACGAAACAATAGGAAACCACAATTTTTTTTACTATACTACACAGTATGAAAAAAAATGATTGTATGGTGTGATAAAATACCGTACTGTACCATAATGACAGCTTTGGTGAAGGCTTAATCCTCCGTGCATGAATGGAGAGAGAGAAAAAAACATCGACACTGGCAGCCAGGCTTTCATACATGACAGAGCACAGTAGTAAACAAAACATCGACACTGGCAGCCAGGCTTTCATACATGACAGAGCACAGTAGTAACAAACATCGAAGCACTTTATACATGACGCACAGTAGTAAACAAAACATCGACACTGGCAGCCAGGCTTTCATCATGACAGACGCAGTAGTAAACAAAACATCGACACTGGCAGCCAGGCTTTCATACATGACAGAGCACAGTAGTAAACAAAACATCGACACTGGCAGCCAGGCTTTCATACATGACAGAGCACAGTAGTAAACAAAACATCGACACTGGCAGCCAGGCTTTCATACATGACAGAGCACAGTAGTAAACAAAACATCGACACTGGCAGCCAGGCTTTCATACATGACAGAGCACAGTAGTAAACAAAACAGAATCCAGCCTAAGTAAAGTTAAATTAGTAGGTGAAGGCACGGTGGTGGCATCTTTACTGATCCTCAACTGGCAGACATCCTTTGTGGAGCGTTCCAAAATAAACAAGAAAGCCACTTCAGTAGAAGACACAGAGAGGCTATAATTATCAGTAAAGTCTTCCAGAGTGCAAAGGGCAAT
>WNWK01003610.1:120000-161443 GCA_009830355.1 Cherax destructor
CAGATGTTGCACATGTGTGGGTCTTCAATCTTGTCAGTACTGTATACCATTCATGTGCACACGTTACCATATCTCTGTGTGCACTAATGGGCAAGAGAAACACATGGGAAGATGTCCTTACTGGTAGAAGGTTGGTAGACAACCATCCAGGCAGGTACAACCATCCAGGCAGGTACAACCATCCAGGCAGGTACAACCATCCAGGCAGGTACAACCATCCAGGCAGGTACAACCATCCAGGCAGGTACAACCATCCTTTCAAATGAACAGCCATGTTACTGGGTGGCAGTCATTCCATACCCGTAGTGTGGACGGCAGTCATTTCATACCCGTAGTGTGGACGGCAGTCACCTCGTACCCGTGTTGTGGGCGGCAGTCACCATCACAAGTCACCATCACAGTGGTGAGAGTGACACTGGTACACTCACCATCACAGTGGTGAGAGTGACACTGGTACACTCACCATCACAGTGGTGAGAGTGACACTGGTACACTCACCATCACAGTGGTGAGAGTGACACTGGTACACTCACCATCACAGTGGTGAGAGTGACACTGGTACACTCACCATCACTTTCTGTTGTGTTCCATCTTGTGAACAATGGCAGCGGCCTGACTATCGTTGTTCTGGTATTGTTTTCACTCATCTTGTGTTCAATAGAGGTTTTGTTTGACGTGGGTGTTGAGTGCAACACCTTGTAAACCTCAATACAAACACAAGTTTGAAAGAACACTATCATATGATGCTTTACAGAATCCTCATTCTACGCTCCAAGAGTGCATGTTCGTGCCTCTAGTATGACACTCTCAAGTGCATGTTCAGTGCCTCTAGCTTAAACCTCCAAGAGTGCATGTTCAGTGCCTCTAGCTTGAACACCTCTCACAAGAGTGCATGTTCAGTGCCTCTAGCTTGAACACCTCTCACAAGAGTGCATGTTCAGTGCCTCTAGCTTGAACACCTCTCACAAGAGTGCATGTTCAGTGCCTCTAGCTTGAACACCTCTCACAAGAGTGCATGTTCAGTGCCTCTAGCTTGAACACCTCTCACAAGAGTGCATGTTCAGTGCCTCTAGCTTGAACACCTCTCACAAGAGTGCATGTTAAGTGCCTCTAGCTTGAGCACCTCTCACAAGAGTGCATGTTCAGTGTCTCTAGCTTGAACACCTCTCACAAGAGTGCATGTTCAGTGCCTTTAGCTTGAACACCTCTCACAAGAGTGCATGTTCAGTGCCTCTAGCTTGAACACCTCTCACAAGAATGCATGTTCAGTGCCTTTAGCTTGAACACCTCTCACAAGAGTGCATGTTCAGTGACTCTAGCTTGAACACCTCTCACAAGAGTGCATGTTCAGTGCCTCTAGCTTGAACACCTTCACAGAGTGCATGTTCAGTGCCTCAGCAACACCTCTCACAAGAGTGCATGTCAGTGCCTCTAGCTTGAACACCTCACAAGAGTGCATGTTCAGTGCCTCTAGCTTGAACACCTCTCACAAGAGTGCATGTTCAGTGCCTCTAGCTTGAACACCTCACAAGAGTGCATCAGTGCCTCTGCTTGAACACTCTCCAAGAGTGCATGTTCAGTGCCTCTAGCTTGAACACCTTCACAAGAGTGCATGTTCAGTGCCTCTAGCTTGAACACCTGTCACAAGAGTGCATGTTCAGTGCCTCTAGCTTGAACACCTCTCACAAGAGTGCATGTTCAGTGCCTCTAGCTTGAACACCTCTCACAAGAGTGCATGTTCAGTGCTTCTAGCTTGAACACCTCTCACAAGAGTGCATGTTCAGTGCCTCTAGCTTGAAAACCTCTCACAAGAGTGCATGTTCAGTGCCTCTAGCTGACCTCTCAAGAGTGCATGTTCAGTGCCTCTAGCTTGAAAACCTCTCACAAGAGTGCATGTTCAGTGCCTCTAGCTTGAACACCTCTCACAAGAGTGCATGTTCAGTGCTCTATCTTGAACACCTCTCACAAGAGTGCATGTTCAGTGCTCTAGCTTGAACACCTCTCACAAGAGTGCATGTTCAGGGCCTCTAGCTTGAACACCTCTCACAAGAGTGCATGTTCAGTGCCTCTAGCTTGAACACCTCTCACAAGAGTGCATGTTCAGTGCCTCTAGCTTGAACACCTCTCACAAGAGTGCATGTTCAGTGCTTCTAGCTTGAACACCTCTCACAACCTGCAGTTATCAAATACAAGATTTCTTACTAATATATTTACGAATTTTATTTACGTGTGTCAGCTGATCGCTGCTTAATGTAAACAAAGACTTGATTATAATAGGGAAATGAAGCAGTAGGTGCAAACAGGTTCTTTAGATGCCATTGTTGGTAACACTGGCGCTCACTCGCCCGTCCACCCGAGACACTCGTTGGTTGAGCGAGTGTACAGTGGCTGTGATAATGCTGGTGGCAAGGTTGTGTGGGCTGGCTGGCTGGCTGGGTTGTCTGAGTAAGAGAAGGCATGTGAGAGGTGGAATGTCTTCAAGGGTGATGGACTGATTACATCGTCTTTACCACTTTACTGCTTCTGCAAACTCTTCTGTACTCGACTGAAGAAGACTACTGTAATCGAAACGTTTTGGAATAAAGACACTTAACAGATGCACATATGTCTTACTTGTCACACATATGTCTTACTTGTCACATATATGTCTTACTTGTCACACATATGTCTTACTTTTCATTATGATTCCACGTAACCTGTTCACTAACAGTTAAGAATACTTTATTTCCTAAAATAGTGATTAAAGTCAAGTGTTATCATATACAGTGTACATTAAGACAGCTGTATATACACTTCTAGTGCAAAGTTCTACTAGTATCTGTAGCCTAGCTGGAATATCAGATAATTTATACATATATGTACGTAGAACAATAAAGTCTTGTAAAGATACGTAACACAAGAGTAAAGCAGTGTAACGACATGTAACACAACAATAAAGTCTTGTAAAGATACGTAACACAAGAGTAAAGCAGTGTAACGACATGTAACACAACAATAAAGTCTTGTAAAGATACGTAACACAAGAGTAAAGCAGTGTAACGACATGTAACACAACAATAAAGTCTTGTAAGATACGTAACACAAGAGTAAAGCAGTGTAACGACATGTAACACAACAATAAAGTCTTGTAAGATACGTAACACAAGAGTAAAGCAGTGTAACGACATGTAACACAACAATAAAGTCTTGTAAAGATACGTAACACAAGAGTAAAGCAGTGTAACGACATGTAACACAACAATAAAGTCTTGTAAAGATACGTAACACAAGAGTAAAGCAGTGTAACGACATGTAACACAACAATAAAGTCTTGTAAAGATACGTAACACAAGAGTAAAGCAGTGTAACGACATGTAACACCATAATAAAGTCTTGTTCAAGACTGTGCTGACATTGCTGACTGCTCACTAACCTTACTGTCTGATTGATAAATAAATTGACTGGTGTCAATCTCTCTCTCAACTCTGAGGTTGAGTAGTGACTTCTCTACATGTTACTGGTGTGAGGTTGAGTAGTGACTTCTCTACATGTTACTGGTGTGAGGTTGAGTAGTGACTTCTCTACATGTTACTGGTGTGAGGTTGAGTAGTGACTTCTCTACATGTTACTGGTGGAGGTTGAGTAGTGACTTCTCACATGTTACTGGTGTGAGGTTGAGTAGTGACTTCTCTACATGTTACTGGTGTGAGGTTGAGTAGTGGCTTCTCTACATGTTACTGGTGTGAGGTTGAGTATTGACTTCTCTACATGTTACTGGTGTGAGGTTGAGTAGGGACTTCTCTACATGTTACTGGTGTGAGGTTGAGTAGTGACTTCTCTACATGTTACTGGTGTGAGGTTGAGTAGTGACTTCTCTACATGTTACTGGTGTGAGGTTGAGTAGTGACTTCTCTACATGTTACTGGTGTGAGGTTGAGTAGTGACTTCTCTACATGTTACTGGTGTGAGGTTGAGTAGTGACTTCTCTACATGTTACTGGTGTGAGGTTGAGTAGTGACTTCTCTACATGTTACTGGTGTGAGGTTGAGTAGTGACTTCTCTACATGTTACTGGTGTGAGGTTGAGTAGTGACTTCTCTACATGTTACTGGTGTGAGGTTGAGTAGTGACTTCTCTACATGTTACTGGTGTGAGGTTGAGTAGTGACTTCTCTACATATTACTGGTGTGAGGTTGAGTAGTGACTTCTCTACATGTTACTGGTGTGAGGTTGAGTAGTGACTTCTCTACATGTTACTGGTGTGAGGTTGAGTATTGACTTATCTACATGTTACTGGTGTGAGGTTGAGTAGTGACTTCTCTACATGTTACTGGTGTGAGGTTGAGTAGTGACTTCTCTACATGTTACTGGTGTGAGGTTGAGTAGTGACTTCTCTACATGTTACTGGTGTGAGGTTGAGTAGTGACTTCTCTACATGTTACTGGTGTGAGGTTGAGTAGTGACTTCTCTACATGTTACTGGTGTGAGGTTGAGTAGTGACTTCTCTACATGTTACTGGTGTGAGGTTGAGTAGTGACTTCTCTACATGTTACTGGTGTGAGGTTGAGTAGTGACTTCTCTACATGTTACTGGTGTGAGGTTGAGTAGTGACTTCTCTACATGTTACTGGTGTGAGGTTGAGTAGTGACTTCTCTACATGTTACTGGTGTGAGGTTGAGTAGTGACTTCTCTACATGTTACTGGTGTGAGGTTGAGTAGTGACTTCTCTACATGTTACTGGTGTGAGGTTGAGTAGTGACTTCTCTACATGTTACTGGTGTGAGGTTGAGTAGTGACTTCTCTACATGTTACTGGTGTGAGGTTGAGTAGTGACTTCTCTACATGTTACTGGTGTGAGGTTGAGTAGTGACTTCTCTACATGTTACTGGTGTGAGGTTGAGTAGTGCCTTCTCTACATGTTACTGGTGTGAGGTTGAGTAGTGACTTCTCTATATGTTACTGGTGTGAGGTTGAGTAGTGCTGGAGAGGTGGGTTATAATGGACTCTGGCCAACAGGTGTGTCTTGCACTGACGAGTCAGTGTGTCAGGGCAGCCACACCTGCACCACCACTACCGTCTTCATAATTTTATACGCTCTATGGCTCATACGGGTTTACCTCTTGTTTTTAGTTTTAAATAATAGTATAATTTGAAGATACTTATGTGTCGTTTGATGCAGCTGTGTGTCGTGTGATGCAGCTGTGTGTCGTGTGATGCAGCTGTGTGTCGTGTGATGCAGCTGTGTGTCGTGTGATGCAGCTGTGTGTCGTGTGATGCAGCTGTGTGTCGTGTGATGCAGCTGTGTGTCGTGTGATGCAGCTGTGTGTCGTGTGATGCAGCTGTGTGTCGTGTGATGCAGCTGTGTGTCGTGTGATGCAGCTGTGTGTCGTGTGATGCAGCTGTGTGTCGTGATGCAGCTGTGTGTCGTGTGATGCAGCTGTGTGTCGTGTGATGCAGCTGTGTGTCGTGTGATGCAGCTGTGTGTCGTGTGATGCAGCTGTGTGTCGTGTGATGCAGCTGTGTCGTGTGATGCAGCTGTGTGTCGTGTGATGCAGCTGTGTGTCGTGTGATGCAGCTGTGTGTCGTGTGATGCAGCTGTGTGTCGTGTGATGCAGCTGTGTGTCGTGTGATGCAGCTGTGTGTCGTGTGATGCAGCTGTGTCTGTGATGCAGCTGTGTGTCGTGTGATGCAGCTGTGTGTCGTGTGATGCAGCTGTATGTCGTGTGATGCAGCTGTGTGTCGTTTGATGCAGGTGTGTGTCATGTGATGCAGCTGTGTGTCGTGTGATGCAGCTGTGTGTCGTGTGATGCAGCTGTGTGTCGTGTGATGCAGCTGTGTGTCGTGTGATGCAGCTGTGTGTCGTGTGATGCAGCTGTGTGTTGTGTGATGCAGCTGTGTGTCGTTTGATGCAGCTGTGTGCAGACTGTTGACTCACCAATAATTGCAAGGCATCTAAATTATTATTGCTTCAAGGAAGAACCTTGGATCCCGTGAAAGGTTTTTCACTCACTCAACTACCATTTTTTATTCTTTGGGTCGAACCTGATTGCCTGCAAAGTCTCTAGGCGCTCTGTAACCCCCCACACACACATACACACGAAAAAAAAAAAAATTAGCACTGGTATATTCAAGGGGAAGCGCTAAACCCGTAGGGGTCATACTTTGGGGAGGCAGTCAGGTTCGACCCCAAGGGAGGGGAGGACAAGTCTGGTTCCTTTGATCAAGAGCCCTTCACCAGTATACATCCAGCTTCTAATGGAGGTGACTGAAATGTTAGGTAAGGTTTGTCAAGGACACGAGTGTTTCCTGACGCGGGTCTGTCATATGATGACCCGCAGCTGGAGCTTTTGGTCATCTGACCGAGACCTTCCACTGGCTTACCGGTTCACCCCTCCAAAAATTATGGTTATGCTTATAACCAATCAAAATGATTTTTGTTCTTGTTTCACAGTCGAGGTAATTCAGATAGTGAAGTTTTAATCCTTGTTAATTCTGATGAAACCTTATATGAACAAGGTCATTAAGGCTGCTGGTTACCTGTTAACCACCAGTCAATCATACTTTAACCCCATACTTCAATGGGTTTATTATAGTTCTACTACTGGGTAGGTAGAGCCTTTACCCCCAGAACAACCTGAATTCTTGGTGGCATGGACTCAACAAGGTACTGGCAACATTCCTTTGGGATCCTGGTCCATGTTGACGTGACAGCATCACACAGTTGCTGCAGAGTTGTTGACGTGACAGCATCACACAGTTGCTGCAGAGTTGTCGGCTGCACATTCATGCTGCAACTCTCCCGTTCCACCACATCCCAAAGGTTTACTAATAATTCTGACTCTACCTTCTGCATGTCGCAGCTGAAACTGCGATGCGACAGATCAGGCGACGTTTTCCCAATCTTCAACTGTCCAGTTTTGACGAGTCAGTGCCCACTGTAGCCTCAATTTCCAGGTCTTAGCTGACAGGAAAGATCTGTTGCTGCTGCTGCATCCCATCTACTTTAAAGTTCGACGTATTGTGCGTTCAGAAATGCTCTTCCGTATACCACTGTTGTAATACCTGGTTGAGTTACTGTCGCGTTCTTGACAGTTGAAACCAGTCTGGTCATTCTTCTCTGCCATCTCTCATTATGAAGGTGGATTTACCACAGACCTTCTGTTCACTGGATGTTTTGTGTTTGAGATATTCAGAGCATCCCGTCATCACTTACATCACTTTTCTTCCCCCATTCTGATATTTGATCTCAACAACTGACCCTCTTGACTATGTCTGCATGCTTTTAGACACTCAAATGCCACCACGTGATTGGCTGATTAGATATATGCATAAACGAGGTGTACATGTGTACCTAATAAAGTAACCTGGAATTTACCTGGAGAGGGTTCCAGGGGTCAACGCCCCCGCGGCCCGGTCTGTGACCAGGCCTCATGGTGGATCAGGGCCTGATCAAGAAGGTTGTTACTGCTGGCCGCACGCATTCCAAAGTACGAACCACAGCCTGGCTGGTCAGGTACCGACTTTAGGTGCCTATCCAGTGTCTGTTTGAAGACAGCCAGGGGTCTATTGGTAATCCCCCTTATGTAAGCTGGGAGGCAGTTGAACAATCTTGCCACTGAGTGTGTCTAACCACTGAGTATATGTCCCTCCACGTACATATACTCTTCCTGTGTGCACACACATCAAGATACTCATGAGAATATACACGAGGTGGCGCCTCACCTTGTGTGGGGCGCCGTGTTAGTCTCGGCTAAGATGACTCAACATACCGGAGGTTTCGACAAGAATCTAATACATCTTTAAGGAGAGCGTGTTCAAATATTAATGGTATGAATTATTATATCAACAAAGGTAATATAATATTTGGGTTGCATGCGCGAAGAGTTTATTAAAGCACTGATGACAATATTACGTAGAACCGAGGACACCGCTCTTTGAGGTGTCTATTATAGTCTAGTTACACTTACTTCCCTCACATTCATCTGATGACTTTTTATCAGAGAGAAATTGTTTGATCCAGCGTAGAAACCATCCATCTACACCCAGTCAAGAGAGTCCACTTAAGATGATATATCAGATACTTGTAACAAAGACAACATTAAGATCACTGAAGGAGGAGTGGCCAGTGATGGGGAGTTGTGATGCTCACTTGTCTAGGAGACGCTTTATCATCGTCACAGAGGTTTTAAACACCTAGTGAGAGGTGTTGGTCCAGAAGTAATTTGTTGTGTTCAGTTTCGAATCTTCCTGGTGACGTGGTCACTGCTTGAGTCGTCACTGCAGTGTGTAGGGTCACTGCTTGAGTCGTCACTGCAGTGTGTAGGGTCAGTGCTTGAGTCGTCACTGCAGTGTGTAGAGTCAGTGCTTGAGTCGTCACTGCAGTGTGTAGGGTCACTGCTTGAGTCGTCACTGCAGTGTGTAGGGTCACTGCTTGAGTCGTCACTGCAGTGTGTAGGGTCAGTGCTTGAGTCGTCACTGCAGTGTGTAGAGTCAGTGCTTGAGTCGTTACTGCAGTGTGTAGGGTCACTGCTTGAGTCGTCACTGCAGTGTGTAGGGTCAGTGCTTGAGTCGTCACTGCAGTGTGTACGGTCAGTGCTTGAGTCGTCACTGCAGTGTGTAGGGTCACTGCTTGAGTCGTCACTGCAGTGTGTAGGGTCACTGCTTGAGTCGTCACTGCAGTGTGTAGGGTCAGTGCTTGAGTCGTCACTGCAGTGTGTAGGGTCACTGCTTGAGTCGTCACTGCGGTGTGTAGGGTCAGTGCTTGAGTCGTCACTGTAGTGTGTAGGGTCACTGCTTAAGTCGTCACTGCAGTGTGTAGGGTCAGTGCTTGAGTCGTCACTGCAGTGTGTAGGGTCACTGCTTGAGTCGTCACTGCGGTGTGTAGGGTCAGTGCTTGAGTCGTCACTGCAGTGTGTAGGGTCAGTGCTTGAGTAGTCACTGCAGTGTGTAGGGTCACTGCTTGAGTCGTCACTGCAGTGTGTAGGGTCAATGCTTGAGTCGTCACTGCAGTGTGTAGGGTCACTGCTTGAGTCGTCACTGCAGTGTGTAGGGTCACTGCATGAGTCGTCACTGCGGTGTGTAGGGTCAGTGCTTGAGTCGTCACTGTAGTGTGTAGGGTCACTGCTTGAGTCGTCACTGCGGTGTGTAGGGTCACTGCTTGTGTCGTCACTGCAGTGTGTAGGGCCAGTGCTTGAGTCGTCACTGTAGTGTGTAGGGTCAGTGCTTGTGTCGTCACTGTAGTGTGTAGGGTCAGTGCTTGTGTCGTCACTGTAGTGTGTAGGGTCAGTGCTTGAGTCGTCACTGCGGTGTGTAGGGTCAGTGCTTGAGTCGTCACTGCGGTGTGTAGGGTCACTGCTTGAGTCGTCACTGCAGTGTGTAGGGTCACTGCTTGAGTCGTCACTGCGGTGTGTAGGGTCAGTGCTTGTGTCGTCACTGCAGTGTGTAGGGTCAGTGCTTGTGTCGTCACTGCAGTGTGTAGGGTCACTGCTTGTGTCGTCACTGCGGTGTGTAGGGTCACTGCTTGTGTCGTCACTGCGGTGTGTAGGGTCACTGCTTGTGTCGTCACTCCAGTGTGTAGGGTCAGTGCTTGAGTCGTCACTGCAGTGTGTAGGGTCAGTGCTTGTGTCGTCACTGCAGTGTGTAGTGTCAGTGCTTGTGTCGTCACTGCAGTATGTAGGGTCAGTGCTTGTGTCGTCACTGCACTGTGTAGGGTCAGTGCTTGTGTCGTCACTGCGTTGTGTAGGGTCACTGCTTGTATCGTCACTGCAGTGTGTAGGGTCAGTGCTTGAATCGTCACTGCAGTGTGTAGGGTCAGTGCTTGTATCGTCACTGCAGTGTGTAGGGTCAGTGCTTGTATCGTCACTGCAGTGTGTAAGGTCAGTGCTTGTATCGTCACTGCAGTGTGTAGGGTCAGTGCTTGTATCGTCACTGCAGTGTGTAGGGTCACTGCTTGTATCGTCACTGCAGTGTGTAAGGTCACTGCTTGTATCGTCACTGCAGTGTGTAGTGTCACTGCTTGTATCGTCACTGCAGTGTGTAGGTCACTGCTTGTATCGTCACTGCAGTGTGTAGGGTCACTGCTTGTATCGTCACTGCAGTGTGTAGGGTCACTGCTTGTATCGTCACTGCAGTGTGTAGGGTCACTGCTTGTATCGTCACTGCAGTGTGTAGGGTCACTGCTTGTATCGTCACTGCAGTGTGTAGGGTCACTGCTTGTATCGTCACTGCAGTGTGTAGGGTCACTGCTTGTATCGTCACTGTAGTGTGCAGGGTCACTGCTTGTATCGTCACTGTAGTGTGTAGGGTCACTGCTTGTATCGTCACTGTAGTGTGCAGGGTCACTGCTTGTATCGTCACTGCAGTGTGTAGGGTCACTGCTTGTATCGTCACTGTAGTGTGTAGGGTCACTGCTTGTATCGTCACTGTAGTGTGTAGGTCACTGCTTTATCGTCACTGTAGTGTAGGGTCACTGCTTGTATCGTCACTGTAGTGTGTAGGGTCACTGCTTGTATCGTCACTGCAGTGTGTAGGGTCACTGCTTGTATCGTCACTGTAGTGTGTAGGGTCACTGCTTGTATCGTCACTGTAGTGTGTAGGGTCACTGCTTGTATCGTCAATGCAGTGTGTAGGGTCACTGCTTGTATCGTCACTGCTAGTGTGTAGGGTCACTGCTTGTATCGTCACTGCAGTGTGTAGGGTCAGTGTTGTACTTCACTGCAGTGTGTAGGGTCACTGCTTGTATCGTCACTGCCGTGTGTAGGGTCACTGCTTGTATCGTCACTGCAGTGTGTAGGGTCACTGCTTGTATCGTCACTGCAGTGTGTAAGGTCACTGCTTGTATCGTCACTGCAGTGTGTAGGGTCAGTGCTTGTATCTTCACTGCAGTGTGTAGGGTCACTGCTTGTATCGTCACTGCCGTGTGTAGGGTCACTGCTTGTATCGTCACTGCAGTGTGTAGGGTCACTGCTTGTATCGTCACTGCAGTGTGCAGAGACAGATTCAGCTCAATACCACAAGTTTAAAAAGCTTCGGTTACTATTAAGAAGAAATCGGTAACAACAAAAGTGACCAATCAGCGAGCAGAACGAACAATGCAAATAATGAACTCTAGTCTACAACGTCCAGTCACCGTCAGTCATTATCTCCACTCACTTTCACAACGTCCACACACAGGTCAACAATGAAAGTAATTTACGATTAAAGCACCACTCAGGTTTGTTACGGCACTAACAGCCCAATTAGTAATTACTACACGGAACCACCATTCAGGAGGAAAGCGGGGCCTTAATGCCAGTGAAAGGAATTTGATCGAAGGAATTGGATCCACCCTGCCCAGCTTGAGATCAAGCTTTAATTTGTCTCATTCATGAAGTGCTTCAGGTGTCATTCATGAAGTGCTTCAGGTGTGGTGTTTAATGCACTAGTGCGGCTCAGTGTTCTTTACTCTCACCAAGACTTCACCTTCACTACCAAACATTGTCAACTTTCTCAGGCTGTGCTTCACTCAGGCTGTGCTTCACTCAGGCTGTGCTTCACTCAGGCTGTGCTTCACTCAGGCGAGGTGACTGTAAACCAGGGATCTCCAACTTGCGGCCCTTCTAGGAAATGGATGCGACCCTCACATGAAATTATGAATTCACTTTTGTGTAGGTTTCACACTGCATATTGGCAACAAACCCGTGCGTCCCTCATCACACATTTGACCATCAAATGTGGCCCACCACTACAGTGTAAACCATCAACAGCAAGTGCCACGCCAACAACGCTGAAGCAATTTAGGTAGAATATACAAGGTCAAAAATGTCATCAATCTTCGAAGTCTCGCTAGTGACATTACCACTCACAACAACAACAATCTCAACTAGCAACAAGGTACAATACTCTCGAGGTCGATCCCCCAGTTCTTGAACTCCAGTACTTGTGTTGCAAACCTTCACAACTGCATTAGCAATAGCTGGTAATAATATCATAAATAACAATCAACAGGGAAAAAAGTTAACATTCAAAAATAACTTTTTCAAAGAACCGGCCGTATCCCACCGAGGCAAAATGACCTAAAAAAAAAAAAAAAGTTTTTCTTTTTCAATTTAGTAATTATAAAGGAGAAGGGGTTACTACCCCCTTGCTCACTCAAAAATAACTTCTGTGATGGAAATATATATTCCTTCACTAAATAATGAATAGAATTTACAAATAAACGAGGAATGCAATACAGACCACAATAATAAGCGGTGGACACAAATACCGCAGATTAAAAGGAGGTCGCAGTGTAATATACGCCAGTTGACATCGTGGGTGTGTCTTGACTGGATTAATATGCAGACGAAATAATCTAGCCAGTCCCTCAGTATTTCCCTTAGAGGTCAGACAGCCACAGCACACTTAACGGTTACTCTCTAGGGTTATATACCACCACTAGATGGCTCTGGCTACCTTTACTTACAACTGGCAAAGAAGACTGCAGGACTTGTGGTTGGTCTCGTACACGATAACTATAGGTCTTTTAAATACAACATTGAGGTTAAAACTAACTAAACAACAGCAGGGGCTTAGTAACATGTTTGAAAGTGTGTGGGTCATGGGATCTACGTATCCACATGAGTGGGGGGTGTCCCCCACTCTCGTGATTGAGAAAATTTTCGAATTTAGTAGTGAAAGAACTTGTTTTGGTGGTGTATGGGGTATGAAAAGATAAATTTCTGAAGATGATTCAAGACTTATACTATGTGAAAGAAGCGCGCATGACTTAGTTGGCAAATTAGTACTGTAGTCGTACTAATTCATCAACTCCTCCTTAAAATATAAAATATAGCTCAGTGTTGTAAACTGTCTGAACTTTATGGAGATGTAACAACACTGAGTTATGTAGTGTTAGCGTGCCTTCCCTTCCTTACAGTTCTATATTAACATAGTAGTGGTTCAGTGCAGCACAGTACCTCTCCACCATGGCAGTAGTTCTATATTAACATAGTAGCTAGTGGTTCAGTGCAGCACAGTACCTCTCCACCATGACAGTAGTTCTATATTAACATAGTAGGTAGTGGTTCAGTGCAGCACAGTACCTCTCCACCATGACAGTAGTTCTATATTAACATAGTAGCTAGTGGTTCAGTGCAGCACAGTACCTCTCCACCATGACATTAGTTCTATATTAACATAGTAGGTAGTGGTTCAGTGCAGCACAGTACCTCTCCACCATGACAGTAGTTCTATATTAACATAGTAGGTAGTGGTTCAGTGCAGCACAGTACCTCTCCACCATGACAGTAGTTCTATATTAACATAGTGGGTAGTGGTTCAGTGCAGCACAGTACCTCTCCTCCATGACAGTAGTTCTATATTAACATAGTGGGTAGTGGTTCAGTGTAGCACAGTACCTCTCCACCATGACAGTAGTTCTATATTAACATAGTGGGTAGTGGTTCAGTGCAGCACAGTACCTCTCCACCATGACAGTAGTTATATATTAACATAGTGGGTAGTTGTTCAGTGCAGCACAGTACCTCTCCACCATGACAGTAGTTCTATATTAACATAGTAGCTAGTGGTTCAGTGCAGCACAGTACCTCTCCACCATGACATTAGTTCTATATTAACATAGTAGGTAGTGGTTCAGTGCAGCACAGTACCTCTCCACCATGACAGTAGTTCTATATTAACATAGTAGGTAGTGGTTCAGTGCAGCACAGTACCTCTCCACCATGGCAGTAGTTCTATATTAACATAGTGGGTAGTGGTTCAGTGCAGCACAGTACCTCTCCACCATGACAGTAGTTCTATATTAACATAGTAGGTAGTGGTTCAGTGCAGCACAGTACCTCTCCACCATGACAGTAGTTCTATATTAACATAGTGGGTAGTGGTTCAGTGCAGCACAGTACCTCTCCACCATGACAGTAGTTCTATATTAACATAGTGGGTAGTGGTTCAGTGCAGCACAGTACCTCTCCACCATGACAGTAGTTCTATATTAACATAGTGGGTAGTTGTTCAGTGCAGCACAGTACCTCTCCACCATGACAGTAGTTCTATATTAACATAGTGGGTAGTGGTTCAGTGCAGCACAGTACCTCTCCACCATGACAGTAGTTCTATATTAACATAGTGGGCAGTGGTTCAGTGCAGCACAGTACCTCTCCACCATGGCAGTAGTTCTATATTAACATAGTGGGTAGTTGTTCAGTGCAGCACAGTACCTCTCCACCATGACAGTAGTTCTATATTAACATAGTGGGTAGTGGTTCAGTGCAGCACAGTACTTCTCCACCATGACAGTAGTTCTATATTAACATAGTGGGTAGTGGTTCAGTGCAGCACAGTACCTCTCCACTATGACAGTAGTTCTATATTAACATAGTGGGTAGGGGTTCAGTGCAGCAGAGTACCTCTCCACCATGGCTGTAGTATACCCAGAGAAACCCTTCAGCTTCTTGTATAATGACCAGGGTGTCAGGATGTATTAAGGAGAGAGATCTTTGTAAAAGTTAGTGTTAGAGTGGTCATGTTTGTGTTGAGTCTGTGTTTAGTACTACTTTATTATAATATTGTCTGATATTGGTGAGTACATATAGGAAGCACATCTGTCTCACCTTCAGCACACTCTAAACAGGAATTATATTAAATATATATCATATAAGATTTTCTCTGGAAGAATTTAAATAAGTTAATTCTGAGTATTTTTAATTCAATCCACATAATTTTTTTTACAACTAAGTTCATGCATTATTGCATGGCATGTTTATGCAACTACGAGGACCCATCAGCAACTTCAGTCACCACCATCACACTTCTCATGGACACATCAGCAACTTCAGTCACCACCATCACACTTCTCATGGACACATCAGCAACTTCAGTCACCACCATCACACTTCTCATGGGAAAGTAATAAAATAAATAATGTGAATAAAATCCAAGTGACTCGTACACAATCATCATTTAAGGATACACAATCATCCTTTAAGGATACACAATCATCCTTTAAGGATACACAATCATCCTTTAAGGATACACAGTCATCATATAAAGATAGACAATACTTTAATAGAGCAACTATTAAAGCATTGTCTATCTTTAAATAACGACTGTGTATCAAGTAACGCTGTGACTTCTCTGGATTGTCGCACAAGACGGTCCCCAGGGCATTCAAACTTGGCCCATCTGGCCCACAGTGGGCCTCTTCTTGGGACACTGTTGCTAGACTGCTGGCAGTGGTGAGTGTCAGTGCTCTCGTTATCATGATGTCAAATACACTGACATTCAAAATACTTATCAATGATCTGCGACCCAGAAATCAACTGGGTCAAAATTCTATATTGCAGGTGCATTGTTTGCATTGCATCGTCAACCCCCCTCACTTCTTTTTCCCCTACTCACTTCTTTTTCCCCTACTCACTAGAGGGGGAAAGACGATCACGGGAGGAGGGGATGACACAGACTTCACTGTCACGTAGGCGAAAAAATACAATTACACTTTCTCTAGAAAATTCTTATAGATGGGATTCAGAAATTGCCACAGCGGATGCAGAGGCGTGTATATGTAAAGATATACACACCTTGGTGTGTATATAGTTTGACTGTAGGCTGGGAAAGTGTGTCGAGGGGAGGTCGAGAAATTTGTATTTTAGGTGACCTCACTAGGATGGCAACGCCATGGTGGTGACCATAAAGGAAGTGCTGTGTTGTGTAACAAGTGATCCAAGGAACGTCCTTGAGGCAGTTGGTATTCACGAAGAGCATGTCAGGTCTCTCAGCCTCGGTGAATTCCACCAGGTGTCTGTGTGGTAAGAATGTACATTGAACTGAGTGACCTTAACACTCATATTCAGGATGGTCAGTGCAACCAAAGTTGAGATTATGTTGTAGAGAGCCAAGTGGTTCTATGACGGTAATACCATCGGGAAGGAGTTGTCTGAATGTACCGTCACGTATTTGTTTCCTGATGGTTGATGGGGAAGGGATAATCCCAGATTAATCTACGTTGTTGGGCTAGACGTTGGTGTTCTGTTTGTTCGACAAGGCATAGGCGTCCCTTCGTCTCCCTGTCGAAGTTTTGGAGGAGTCATGGGTTTTTAGAGGTTATTACCTAAATGCTAAAGATGTGTTCTGAGAGCCGGTAGTTTTAGGCGCAGGAGTAGAGGAGGTTTGGCGGTGGAAGTTGAGTTGGCGGTGGAACTGAGGGTTGGTGAGGGTGGGACGCAGGTTTTCTGGGAATGAGGATGATGTCATGTTACCGGCAGGGAATGTCTCGGGTAAGCGGAAAGAAGCGATGATGTTTGGAATATTTTTAACCGTGAGGATAATATTAAGAGTGCCAGCAAAATTGTTAGTGCATCCCTTAACTATTGTCACGGAGGCTTGAACGGCAGTAGGTATAAGACAGGTTTTGTGGTCGACAATGTGGGAGAGTGGTGAGTAGTTGTGGACGCTGCGTGTCCTGTGTCTGTTGATGTGTGGCGTTGACACAGCTGTGGGGCCTGAGGTGTTGGGGTAATAATAATAATAATAATAATAATAATAATAATAATTAAATTAATAATAATCTTTAATTCTACAAGTACATGATACAACTTATACAGACCTAGTTGACATCAGTGACATACTATATAGAAAGCCCTGGTTATGCAAAACATTTCGGGCAACTTCGTCCCTCAGGATGCAACCCACACCAGTCAGTAAAGTAATCGTAAAGAATTACAGACCGATAGCGCTAATGTCCCACATAAAAATCTTTGAAAGTGTTCTAAGAAGCAAGATCGCCAACCACCTGGATACCCACCAGTTACACAACCCAGGGCAGCATACGTTTAGAGCAGGCCGCTCCTGCTTCTCACAACTACTGGACCACTATGACATGGTCTTGGACGCTATGGAGGACAAACAAAATGCAGATGTAGTATACACAGACTTTGGTAAAGCCTTCGACAAGTGCGATGCATGATAAAGGAATAACAGGAAAAGTTGGTATATCTATAACTAATTAAAAATAAAACACAGTAAAGTCAGAGGCGGCTACAGTGAAAAGCTCTGTTCCACATGGCACAGTACTCGCTCTCATCCTTTTCCTCGTCCTCATATCTGACATAGATGTAAGACACAGCACCGTGTCCTCCTACTTTGCTGATGATACCCAAATCTGCATGACAGTGTCATCCATTGAAGACACTGAAAATCTCCAAGTGGACATTAACCAAATCTTTAACTGGGGCGCAGAAAACGATATGAAGTTCAATGAAGACAAATTTCAATTCCTACTCTATGGAAAACGCGAGGAAATAAAAACTGGATCGGATTATAAAACGAATTTCAACCACACAATAGAGCTAAAAACTAATGTGAATGACCTGGTAGTGATAATGTCAGAGGATCTCACTTTCAAATATCACAACAATGTTTGTATAATATCTAGAAAAATGATAGGATGGATAATGAGAACCTTAAAAACTAGAGATGCCAAGCCCATGATGATTCTCTTCAAATCGTTTGTTCTCTCTAGGCTAGAATATTGCTGTACACTAACGGCCCCTTTCAAGGCAGGCGAAATTGCTCACCTTGAGAAAATACAAAGAACTTTCACAGCACGTATAAGTATAATAAAGCACCTAAGTTACTGGGAACGGTTGAAGTCCCTTGATTTGTACTCCCTGGAACGCAGGCGAGAAAGATACATGATAATATACACTTGGAAAATCCTAGAGGGCCTAGTCCCAAATCTGCACACGGAAATCACTCCCTACGAAAGCAAAAGACTTGGCAGGCGATGCAACATCCCCCCAATGAAAATTAAGGGCACCACGAGTATGCTCAGAGACAACACAATAAGTGTCAGGGGCCAAAAACTGTTCAACTGCCTCGTAGCATACATAAGGGGGATTACCAATAGACCCCTGGCTACCTTCAAGAGGGAGCTGGACAGGCACCTAAAGTCAGTACATGACCAGCCGGGCTGTGGTTCGTACGTCGGTTTACGTGCAGCCAGAAATAACAGGCTGGTTGATCAGTCCCTGATCCACCGCGAGGGTCACGGACCAGGCCGCGGGGGCTTTGACCCCCGAAGTCCCCTGCAGGTATACTCCAGGTAATGGGCTAACACCCAGGTACCTACTTACTGCTATGTGAACAGGGACAGCAAATGTAAGGAAGCACTCCCAATGTTTCCACCCTTACCGGGGATCGAAGCACGGACGCTCATTGTGTGAACTGAGTGTGCTACTATCCGAGCTACAGGAGAGCTGAGAGAAAAAAAAAGTCTAAGCATTTGTGGGTGGTGTTTCGTGGTGGGTGTGTGGTATGAGGATGAGTCAGCGTGGAGTTGAATCCTGATGTGAAAGGGTTTGGTAGTGACACGACCTTATATACGGCATGGCAAGCCCTTCTTGAAGCATACAGCGCCACTGTACAACTCACATTTGATAAAGAAGCTGGAAAAAGTACAGAGATTTGCAACGAAACTGGTCCCAGAGCTGACATTCTAATGACATTAATGGACAGAAGGACGAGAGTTGACATGATTACGACGTACAGAATAATGAGAGGAATTGACAGAATTGACAGCTGGAAGCTAAAAATAACGATGAGTCACAGGGATGTTAGGAAACGCTTCTTTAGCTTTAGAGTGGTCAGGAGGCTGAACGACCTAGACAGCAGTGTGGTAGAGGCAAAATCCATACATAACTTAAAGATCAGTTTTTGCTAGAATGACCGAACCTAACATTTGAAGCACTATGTGACGGATTGGTAGTTTTCAGTATAGTGAGTTGGGAGATATGAATGATCTTGGCACCAATATCATGTCTGAGTAGACGTCAGTATCACGTGGTGTTGGAGTTGGTTGGCTGATACATGTCAACAGATACTTTTTTTTTTTGTCAAGATGGCTTAGATCAAGTCGTCTTCGTCAGTATCACGGCGGTCAGTACCTGTGCTTCTGGCTTCGTGTTCCGGGGTCCAGTTGGTAGTAAATCCAGCGTCAAACAGTTTTGTACGTGTAGCTGAGTTAGTGTATGGTATGCGTCTTGATCAAGGAGTTTGAAGTCTGTATTCTGAAGATGTTGATTTGGGGAAGTCTAAGTGATATATACAAATACATTACTAATTGAAATAGAGTCGTGATCGGAGTACTTTAACAGAAGGTGAGAGCCATTGTAGAGGCTGCTGCCTGTAACGTAGTCAACATAAGCACAACATGATAAACAGAAATGGTCATGTGCAACCGTAAATCTGGACAAAAATACGAGGTTTCAGCTGGGTTTTGTTGTGTTTCTTGGCCAGAGAGTCTGGCCGCCAATAGGGAGATAAAAACGAGGAACAGAGGGACAGATTCTGCAGTGTAACGAAAAAGACAAAGAGGAAACGCACACAATGGTGGCAAAAGCTCTCGCTTCATACGGTGAGTGTCCGTGTTCGATTCCCGGCGAGGGTTAAAACATTGGGCGTGTTTCCTTACACCGGTTATCTATGCTCACCCATCAGTAAAATGGGTACCTGGGTGTTAGTGGACTGGTGTGGGTCGCATCCTGGGACAAAACTGACATAATTTGCCTGAAATGCTCTGCATAACAAGGGGCTTTCTATATAGTAGTATGTCATTGATGTCAGCTAGGACTGTATACTTGTAGAAATAAAGATATTATCTGGCGTATTCACAAGTCTGCTTTAAGGGTTCGTTTGGATCGTTGTCCTGTCGGGCTGGAGTCGAGGAAACAATGGCAGCCAAGGAAGTCCACGTGACCAAAGGTCGAAGGTGAAGGGAAGGTGATGCTATAAAAGTGCAGGGGTGGCACACACAGCAGGGTAGATGTGCAGCCAGGCGACGTGGCACCTCCTGCAGACTGGTACCACTTGCAAGGTGACGACCTCCTGCAGACTGGTACCACTTGCAAGGTGACGACCTCCTGCAGACTGGTACCACTTGCAAGGTGAGTACAGCGTCCCTGGCTGCGTCAACAACCCTGGTGAGTCCAGGGCAATTGGCCGCCAGAGCGTGTAGGTGTGTCGGTACTCCTGTAGACGTCTTGAGTTCCTGGATACAAGGGCGAGGTCCCACGAAGTATGGCTGGTTAAATTACCCCTCCACAACGTAAATCGTGGAGTGACTTGAGAGAGAATTTACTGCGACCTGCTTGGAGCTCGCTTGCTTCAGATTCATCAAGACTAAGGTACTACACACCATCATCTACACTGAAGGACAAATTACACAAGGCAATGGAAAATAAAATATAGTTCTTTAAGGCTGAAGGACTCATTACCTCATCTACTGTCGTAAAGAACTAAGTAAATTAAACCCAACTAAGAGCACCGTTCCCGATAACATCCCGTCTAAGTTCCTAAAAGATGGATCCTTTGAATTACCAATTCCTATTGCGCACATAATAAATTTGTCCATAGCCACAAATACTGAATCGAGAGGATTCAAGAGAGGCCAGAGTTACTCCTATCTTCAAGAAAAATAGTAGATCTGATGTCAGCAACTATAGGCCTGTTAGTATACTCAGTGTGATGTCCAAAAATCTTTAGAAGGCGATATACTGTCAAGTAGTTAAGTATCTTAATGACAAAAAACATTCTCCATAGTTACCAGTCAGGTTTTAGATCTCATTCAACCGACACCTCCCTCATTAATTTGATGGACAACCTGAGAACTGAAATGTCGCTAGGGAATTTCATAGGAATGGTAACCTTAGACTTGCAAAAGGCTTTCGATACGATTAACCACAATATATTATGTTAGAAACTACAAGCTATCGGCATGAGTTCTGTAGAATTGTTTAAGTCCTACCTGAGCAACAGGAACCAAATTGTCAAGATCAACAACACAGCATCAGAACCCATGCCGAAAACATGTGGGGTTCCTCAAGGTAGTATCCTGGGCCCTTTGCTATTCCTGTGCTATGTGAATGACATGCCTATCATTGTCAAATGCAAGCTTCTACTGTACGCAGATGATAGTGCTCTGTTAGTATCAGGTAAAGACCCACAAGACATTGTTAATGTACTATCACTAGAATTAGAGTTCTGTAGCAAATGGTTGGTAGACAACAAAATTATCACTACACCTCGGGAAAACGGAAGCCATAATTTGGCACGAAACAAATTGAAAAAGGTAAATAATTTTAATGTGTTTAATTTTAACTATTACAGTAAATTCGGTGAAATGTCTGGGAATCCACTTTAACCCAAGCATGTCAGGAGAACTAATAGGGAACAATATTGTAAAGAAAGCGAATGCCAGACTAAAGTTCCTCTATAGACAGGAGCAGTGTCTACCAACCGAGGCTCGCAGGACCCTAAATCTAGCTCTCATACAGTGTATTATAGATTACTCTTGCTCTTCATGGTACTCTGCCTTAACAAAAAAAAGCTGAAAGATAGGCTACAAATCACCCAGAACAAAATGGTGAGATTCATTCTGGACCTGGGTCCAAGAGAGCGTGTAGGCCAGGATGAATTACAACAACTGGACATACTGAATGTTGAAGACAGAGTAAATCAACAAAAGCTAAATTACGTTTATAAAATTGCTCACAACCAGTGTACCCAATATCTTAGTGCCAGTTTTGTTAAGGCCGAGAACCAATGCAGTTACAGAACCAGGGGAAGGGAGAACAACTTTGCAGTACCTAGAGTCAGTGGTCAGGCTTCAAAGACATTTTTCTGTACTGCAATAAAAGAGTTGAATAGACTGCCTGCACATGTCAAAGCCTGTCATAGCATGAGCCAGTTCAAGAAGAGAGCCAAAGTGTACCTCATGAATAAGGCTACAGAAAGAGAGGAGGAGAGTGATTTCTTGTATGAAAATAACTAATTTTACCTCTCCCCTGGTATATCTTCTTTTATTGTAACTGCTTTTACATAGTTAAGATACTTACCTATTTTTAACTTTTAAATATGAATAATAATTATCACAAGGACCCGAATGAAAATAAGTCACTCTGACGTTTTTTGGGGGGTTATCCCGGGTTCCTACACATATGCTGTTATGTATGATATTCTGTGTAATTGTGTATACCTGAATAAACTTACTTACTGTCTTTTGTATATAGTTGTGCAAGGCTGAGGGTCTTGATTACTTCATCTACTGCCTTCGTATAAGAACATAAGAACATAAGAACATAAGAAAGGAGGAACACTGCAGCAGGCCTGTTGGCCCATACTAGGCAGGTCCTTCACAATCCGTCCCACTAACAGAATATTTGCTCAACCCAATTTTCAATGCTACCCAAGAAATAAGCTTTGACAATTCTACCCACTCATGTGCGAGTCCCACTCAAATCCAACCGCTCTCACTCATGAATTTATCCAACCTAAATTTGAAACTACCCAAGGTCCTAGCTTCAATAACCTACTAGGCAGACTGTTCCACTCATCAACTACCCTATTTCCAAACCAATACTTTCCTATATCCTTTCTAAATCTAAACTTATCTAACTTGAATCCATTATTGCGGGTTCTCTCTTGGAGAGATATCCTCAAGACCTTATTTATATCCCCTTTGTTAATACCCATTTTCCACTTGTATACCTCGATCATGTCTCCCTCATTCTACGTCTTACAAGTGAATGTAATTTTAGGGTCTTCAATCTTTCTTCGTAAGGAAGATTTCTAATGCTATGTATTAATTTAGTCATTCTACGCTGAATGTTTTCTAACGAATTTATGTCCATTCTGTAATATGGAGACCAGAACTGAGCTGCGTAATCTAGGTGAGGCCTTACTAATGATGTATAAAGCTGTAATATAACCTCTGGACTTCTGTTGCTAACACTTCTTGATATAAATCCCAGTAATCTATTTGCCTTATTACGTACGCTTAGGCATTGCTGTCTTGGTTTAAGGTTGCTGCTTACCATCACCCCCAAGTCCTTCTCGCAATCTGTATGGCTAAGTTCTACGTTATTTAACTTATAAGTGCTTGGGTTATGGACACTCCCGAGCTTCAGAACCTTGCATTTATCTACATTGAACTGCATCTGCCACTTTTCTGACCACGAATTAAGTTTGTCTAAATCTTCCTGAAGTTCTATGACAACTATGTTTGAATCAATTATCCTACCTATCTTCGTGTCGTCGGCGAATTTGCTCATATCACTAGTAATTCCCTCATCAAGGTCATTGATATATATTATAAATAACAATGGGCCTAAGACTGATCCCTGTGGAACACCACTTGTTACAAGTCCCCATTCGGATTTAACCCCATTTATGCACACTCTCTGCTTCCTATTGGTGAGCCATGACTCGATCCATGACAGCACTTTTCCCCCAATGCCATGAGCTGCCACTTTCTTTAACAGTCTCTGGTGCGGTACTCTATCAAAAGCCTTACTAAAGTCTAAATAAACAATATCGAATTCTTTATCGTGATCAACAGCCTCAAAAGCTTTACTGAAGAAGGTTAATAAATTTGATAGGCAGGAACGGCCCCTCGTGAATCCATGCTGGGTATCATTAATCAAATTATGGTTATCTAGATGGCTTCTAATAATATCAGCTATAATTGACTCTAGTAATTTGCCTACAATTGAGGTCAGGCTTATTGGGCGGTAGTTTGACGGTAGTGACTTGTCCCCTGCTTTAAAAATAGGAATTACATTAGCTATCTTCCACATATCAGACACTACACCTGTTTGAAGAGATAAATTAAAAATGTTAGATATTGGTTCACAGAGTTCCATTTGCATTCCTTAAGAACCCTTGCAAAAAGCTCATCAGGACCAGGCGATTTATTTTGTTTCAGTCGGTCCAGCTGTTTCATAATCATTTCGCTAGTGACTGTGATATTACATAATTTATCTTCTTCTGGGCCTCTGTAAAAATTAATTACTGGGATATTATTAATGTCTTCCTGTGTGAAAACCGAGAGAAAATAATTATTAAAAATAGAGCACATATCATTCTCCTTGTCAGTAAGATGCCCAAAGTTATTTTTAAGGGGACCTATCTTATCCCTAACTTTTGTTCTATAAACCTGGAAAAAACTTTTGGGTTAGTTTTGAATCCCTAGCAACTTTAATTTCATAGTCCCGTTTAGCTTTTCTTATTCCCTTTTAACGTCCTCTTAATGTCAGTATACTGATTTATAAGATGACCCTCACCTCTTTTATGCGCCTATAAATTCCTTTCTTCTGCCCTAAAAGATATTTGAGCCTATTATTCATCCATTTTGGGTCATTTCTACTTGATCTAATTTCTTTATACGGGATAAATGTTCTTTGGGCAGCCTGTATAGTGTTAAGAAAACTGTCATATTGATACCTCTCTTCTTCACCCCAGTCCACAGTTGATAAGTGTTCTCTAAGTCCATTATAATCTGCTAAGCGAAAATCTGGGACCATTACTGAATTATCCCTACTATCATACATCCATTCAATGCTAAAGGTAATTGACTTGTGGTCGCTTGAGCCGAGTTCCTCTGTAATTTCTAAATTATTAACAAGGGTTTCCTTGCTTGCCAGAACCAAGTCAAGTAGGTTATTTCCCTTGTAGGTTCTGTTACAAACTGCTTCAAAAGCAATCCTGAACTACTTCTAAAAGTCGTTAGATTCTAAATTCCCTGTCATGAAATTCCAATCAATCTGACTAAAGTTAAAGTCCCTAAATTACTACGTTATCGTGTCTTGTGGCCTTAACAATTTCCTCCCAAAGTAGTCTCCCTTGTTCCCTATCTAAGTTTGGAGGACGGTAAATCACGCCTAAAATCAATTTTTCACACCCCTCTGAAAATTCTATCCAGACAGACTCTGTATGTGTTAATTCAGACTTTATACCCGTTTTTATGCAACAATTTAAATGATCACGGACATAGAGTGCCACCCCACCCCTTTCCCGATACTTCTGTCTACTTGGAACAATTTAAAACCCTGAATGTGACATTCGGCAGGCAAGTCCCGATTTTCATATTAAACCATGTCTCAGTTATTGCAAAAACCTCAATATTACCCGTACTTGCAACTAATCTCAACTCGTCCATCTTATTCCTAGCACTACGACTATTGGTGTAATATATATTTAGAGACCCTCCTTTCTCTTTACCCTTCCTGCTCATCTCTGTTTTCCACTATACCTATTACTGTCCTTGTCATCTAGTGTCACTAGCTTTCCACTATCCACCTTATTCTGCCTATTACTAGTTCTCCTACAACTTATAATATTACTACACTGGGACTTCTCTGTTTCCCCCCCAAAACCCATACCACTAACTATTTCTAGTTTAAAGCCCTAACAGCTCCCTCCACTGCAGTTGCCAGTGCCCCACCCCAGACCTGGATAAGTGAACCCCATCCCTGGCATACATGTCATTTCTGCCATAGAAGAGGTCCCAGTTGTCAATGAATGTTACTGAATTTTCCTTACAGTATTTGTCCAGCCAGCAATTGACACCAATTGCCCTGGACAGCCATTCATTTCCAACTCCTCTCCTTGGCAAAATACCACATATGACAGGGTTCCCACCCTTCTTCCTAATTATGTCTATTGCTGACCTAAACCTGCTAGTCAGGTCCTCACTCCTACGTCTGCCAACATCGTTGCCTCCAGCACTGAGACAGATAATAGGATTACTCCCATTACCTCTCATGATGTCGTCCAGACGGCTAACAATATCATCTGTGTATTGAATTGGAAGTCACTGCTTGGTGAAAACTCTTCAAATAAATATACCCAAGTGCAGTGGCGTGGCTAGGGTTGGTGTTACCCGGGGCGGCATCTTTGGTGTCACCCGGGGCGGCATCTTTGGTGTCACCCCCATGAAATCCATGGGCGGGGGTATGGGTAGAGTAAACTCCAGTTACGTCACTACTGCATGACCAGTGACGTCACTACTGCATGACCAGTTACGTCACTACTGCATGACCAGTGACGTCACTACTGCATGACCAGTTACGTCACTACTGCATGACCAGTGACGTCACTACTGCATGACCAGTTACGTCACTACTGCATGACCAGTGACGTCACTACTGCATGATTAATGTTTAGCAATGAGAACGTTTAAAGGCCATAAACTGAACAGGAGAATACTTCTCAACTTTATTAATGATAAAATAAATAATCGTAGTAATATTGAGGAAACATAAACTTAAATACCACTTTGAGTACAGGCAACAGATCCTACATTTATTCATCTTCAACAATGAAAAAAAAAAGCTTGAAAAATAAAGAAAAACATTGTAATATCAGAGAAACACTAGTTCCGATTTCACCTTGAGTACATGTAACATCTCAGTGACCTTGAGTACACGTAACATCTCAGTGACCTTGAGTACAGGTAACATCTCCTTGCTTTCAATCCTGCAAAATCATCTATCACATCATCAAAATAAATTCTTTTCCCTATATAGGCCTATATGTACTCCGTAATCATATAATACGCTATATAGAAACAAAGGATTCTTCTCATATGTTGGTGCAGCAATGTTTTGTGCATTAGTGTCACCTTCTTTAGAGGCTCTATGGTGTCACCCCTTGATGGTGTCACCCGGGGCGGCCCGCCCCTTCCCCTTACGACGCCACTGCCCAAGTGTTGCATACGTGTCTACAGTAATTTCTGAGCTTATGAGAACTGCATACTATTAATTTTTCTATATTAGTTACACTTTATGCAGAAAAATTCGTTTTCTATACAATTTGATTACAAATCGTTTTCTGTCGTTATTATTGGTTAACTTAAATAAAAATTGGTATGTTGTTAACACAATAACAACAATGCATGTTGAAGATAATATTTGTTCGGATTTTTAACCCGGAGGGTTAGCCACCCAGGATAACCCAAGAAAGTCAGTGCGTCATCGAGGACTGTCTTGTCTTATTTCCATTGGGATCCTTCAGTCTTGTCCCGCAGGATGCGACCCATGACAGTCGACTAACACCCAGGTACCTACTTACCGCTAGGTGAAAAGGGACAGCAGGGTAAGGAAACATGCCCAACGTTTCCACCCATTCCGGGGGTTGAATATAGTGCCAATATACTGTATATATAGTACTATATCAATCTCTGCTTTCTGGTAATATTGTAAGCAATTTTGAAACCCAAATAACAGCAATAATATTCCTGGACAGGGTTTCGGGGGTCAACGCCCCCGCGTCCCGTTCTGTGATCAGGCATCATGGTGAATCAGGGTCTGATCAACCAGGCTGTTACTGTTGGCCGCATGCAACAAGACGTACGAACCACAGCCCGGCTGGTCAGGTACTGACTTTAGGTGCCTGTACAAAGCCTTCTTGAAGACAGCCAGTTATCTATTGGTAATCCCCCTTATGTATGGTAGAAAGCAATTGAACAGTCTTGGGCCCCCTGACACTTATTGTGTTGTCACTTATCGTGCTAGTGGCGCTCCTGCTTTTCATTGCGGGGATGTTGCATCGTCTGCCGAGTCTTTTGCTTTCATATGGAGTGATTTTCGTGTGCAAGTTTGGTACTAATCCCTCCAGGATTTTCCACGTGTATATAATAATGTATCTCTCCCGCCTGCGTTCTAGGGAGTACAGTATGTGGGTCTCTGTGAAAGCCGCAAACATAGCATTTGACTCTGTAAGCAGTCCACGAATGTAAGGTACCACGATGACCAGGTTTTGATTCTCGACCTTTATTGCTAGTACTTCAACTACATCATTTGAGGCATTTAGTAGTTCTGAACATATAAGTGACTCTGTGATATACAGGCCAACCCCCTTTTTGCCTATTCACTCTGTCACACCTGTATAGGTTGTAGCCGGGATCCATATTTCATTGTCCAAGTGATCTCTTATGTGGGTCTCTGTGAAAGCCGCAAACATGGCATTTGACTCTGTAAGCAGTCCACTAATGTAAGGTACCTTGTTGTTTGTTGCTGGCTTTAGACCTTGTATATTAGCAAAGATGAATGTAGTTGGATTGGTGGTATTGGTGGTATGGGGGGGGTCTTTTTTTCCTGGCTCTAATATCTGTTGTAATGGAGTGGAGGCCACTGACTGTGATTCCACTCCAGAAATGATTGCAGTTGGTGTACAATTTCTGTCATTTCCTGCCAGCTTTTTTCCTTCCTGGCACTAAAAAACCTCTCTCTCCGGAGTGGCTGTGGCTACCCTGATTTTGCCATGGTCTGGATGTTCTGTGTCGCCTCGTACCCTTTAGGTGGTATGCCTGGCAATATAAGTTATAGCACTGTCTTTCCTGAATTGATGTGTGGCACATTTCAGGGTGGAAAAACTTACAGGACGGGAGGTTGCATTTGCCTGTTTTCATATGGGCACGGCATTTTCTGGGGTGATCATAATTGCATGTCCCATCTGATTTCCCAGATTTTCCATGCCTGCAGATACCAAGTGCATAATATTCACATAGGCCTGGTTTCCGTTTGCCCTGGTTTTTTGTGACTGTGTTCCCCATTGGTGGGTGTGTTCCTGCTGTGAAGGTTCTCTGTACATTTTCTAGGTGAGCAATTTCACCTGCCCTGAAAGGTGCTGTTAGTGTGCAGCAATATTCTAGCCTAGATAGAATAAGCGACCTGAAGAGTGTCATCATGGACTTGGCATCCCTAGTTTTGAAGGTTCTCATTATCCATCCTGTCATTTTTCTAGCAGATGTGATTGATACAATGTTATGGTCTTTGAATAAAAAAAGGCACAATACCGTGACTGGAACAATACACAAATAACCCTATTTTTTGCTCCTCCTGTCCTCTTCAGTACTTTTGAGAAACTGGCTGATCTCTTTCTGACAGACTCAGGGAGCACAAAAGTAGTGTTAGGCTTGCCGACACCAACAATGCTCTTTTCTGTCATGTCAGAGATCACAGTCATCC
The DNA here is from genome assembly GCA_009830355.1 of Cherax destructor. Taxonomy (NCBI): domain Eukaryota; kingdom Metazoa; phylum Arthropoda; class Malacostraca; order Decapoda; family Parastacidae; genus Cherax; species Cherax destructor. The sequence continues at coordinate 148,757 of WNWK01003610.1, forward strand.
TATTGACTGGTCTTCTGCTAAAATTGACTACCCTACTTCTAACTTTAACAGTCGCCGTCTGGTTGAATCCTCCCTTATAAACAACTTTCTTTGTATGAATCTTAGTCCTGGCTTCGTCTCTGTAGATGCCTTCATTTCCCATTACATTGTAAAATGCTCCAAACTTCAGAACACCCGTGACTTAACCTGATTCTTTTTTCCCCTTCTCCCACTTCCCCTTTCCTCTTTCCTTTGTCCTTTATTATTTTTCCCCTCTGTGTTCTTGATCCTACCCTCTGTGGGCCCCTAGCTCCCTTGCAGTGCTCCTCTTTCTTAGTATTTGACTGACTCCACTACTGCTATTACTACCTCTATCAGTAACTCTCTTCCTCCTTTCCTACTACCTCTCTTGTCCCGTCCCTGTCTGCTGGCCTATATATACTCTCTCCTTTTTGTTAGTGTGACTTCGTATATGGTCCAAGTCGAACCGAAACGTCGTCGTAAGCTCCTCTCTTCTATGTGCTGGTTATTTGTGTATGGTCTTTGAAGGTGAGATCCTCTGACATGATCACTCCCAGGTCTTTTACATTAGTTTTTCGCTCTATTGTGTGGTTGGAATTTGTTTTATAATCCGATATAATTTTAATTTCCTCACGTTTTCCATATCGGAGTAATTGAAATATCTCATCATTGAACTTCATATTGTTTTCTGCGGCCCATTTAAAGATTTGGTTGATGTCCGCCTGGAGTCTTGCAGTGTCTTCAATGGTGGACACTGTCATGCAGATTCGGGTGTCATCTGCAAAGGAAGACACGGTGCTGTGGCTTACATCACTGTCTATGTCAGATATGAGGATGAGGAACAGGATGGGAGAGAGTACTGTGCCTTGTGGAAGTTTTATTTAGTGTTGTAGAAAACTTGTCTATAAAAATCACCTATTTACAACTATAAAGCAACACCTACGTTTATATACAAACTTTATCATGATTAATTATGGTTGTAATAGATGTAATGACTGTCACAACTTCTCACCCCGACAGCAGGTTCGAAAAAATATTATGTAATTATTTTTAGGAAGTTACGAATACAGTGGAATCCCGGTGTTTGAACTTAATTGGTTCCTAGGTAGTGTTCGAACTGCGAAAAGCTCGATGTCCGAAACAGTATTTCCTAGGCTTTAATTATCAGCCTCACACACTGGAGGATGTTGAACTGACTCTCCTAAAAGTCTCTGAGAGTTAGGTCAGTGTCAGAGGTCACTTCAAAGCAGTTTTAAAATGGGGCTTCCGTGTAAAGTTTTTTACAACTGAATTTTAAACAAATTAGCTCGTTCAGACTCCAGAAAAACGTTCAAAGACTTTAGTTTGATATCTTTATTATGCACCCCATACCCATCCTGTGGGCGGTAGTCAAAAGATTACAGAGGTACATAATGGGTCCAGGGACTGGACCTCAAAGTTTGATAGCTGAGCAAGTTACAAAGGTAATGAACTCAGATGGTCACAATCATGACAAGTTACAAAGGTATTTGCAGATTACAGAGGTATATATAGGGTCCAGAGACTGGGCCCCAAAGTTTTGATAGCTGAACAAGGTACAATGGTAATTAATTCACTAGTTACAAGGTAATGAATCATGTAAGTAATTTACTTACGTCTGTACATGGTTGCACTCATGAACAAATTATAAAGCAATGAGCAATCTATTAGTCTACACCCAGCCACAACTGTAATGAGTTATTGGTGCAAATTTTAATTGTTGGGTCACACACACACACATATACATATACACATACACACGCATACATGTATATACAAACACACATACACATACACACATGTACATACACACACACACACACACACACGTGTCAATGCTTTATTTACAGGGAGCAAAGTCAGGTATTTTTCCAGAATGGTCTGTAATATACCACTGTGGATAAAATACTTTGACATATCTTGAACATTTCTGAGTGAGTAGTCTCTGAATTCATTAATTTTATCGCACTCAGTACATAATGACGCAGGGTGTGACAATAATCCAACTGGCAAAGTTTACATCTTGTTTGGTCTACATCTGGTGGTGGTGATTTAACCTGCCAAAGATACTTGTAACCCAGCCGGAGGCGGGCGGTGTGACATCCAAGAGTCTGCTTATTTTGTTGGATGCACCATAGACATGTGGCTCCTCCTGCATGATAGAATGATGATAGATGGACTGACTGGTGTCAATCTCCCTGAGTCTTAAGTCAATAAAATTCAGTTGAAGTTCTTTTCGTATTATTGTTCTCAAACTGCTAACTGACAAGCCAAGATTGTAATCTACCCCCTCTTTGAAAGCATAAAACTTAGCCAATTTATCAGTTCTATCATGCATCTGAAGACCAATGTGAGATGGAATCCACAGCATGTGCACTCTGACTCTACTATCCAGAATCCTACCATACCTGTGCCTGGCTTCTGACACGAGCATGCTACAAGTTATACTTGATGAGTTGAGAGCATTTATGGATGACAGAGAATCAGTTACAATTAGAGAGTTAACCTTAGATACATGGACGCATTTGAGTGCAAGGAGTATGGCAAACAGTTCTGTCTGAAGGGTAGAGGCCCAGTTATTGATGCGTGTTCCAATTTCTTTAAGAGAGCCATCACTCTGTATGACAACAGCAGCACTACCAGCCGCACCAGTGGATTGGTGAACAGAACCATCAACGTAAATAATTTGTGAGAGAGTGTGCTGTTTGGCTAAATTATCAATACAGTTTAAGGCATCATGTTTGGCTTCAAGGCGAAGCTTTGGTTGTGATTTAAGAAGTAGTTTGGGGGGAAATGGAGGGATGGTAGTTTGGAATGGGGTAATATTCCATGGAGCGGAGAAGTGCCGCTGTTGCCTTACTTGCCACAGATCATGTATCTGATTCATGCGGAGGTCGGTTCCAGTTTTTCGATCCATCTGGAGGGATGTTCACCAGTGCTGAGGAAAGTTTGGAGGGCTTCTGTGCATGGGTTTGAATGGGCTTGCCTGAGCATATTAACCCCAATTAGGATATTTCTTTCAGTAACACGATCTCTGATGCTTGGAATATCAAGTTCTTTCTGCATATTTAAAATTTTGGCAGTACGAGGGCATCCTAAAATGATCCTCATTGCTTCGTTCTGCAGTTTTCCAGCCCTCCAAGCTTCCAGTCAGACACAAGAGCAAGTAGTGGGGCAGCATAATCAACTAATGATCTAATATAAGCAAGATACATCATTTTCACAATTTTAACATTAGCACCATACCTGGGGTGAAACCCTGCCACAACTCTAAGTGCTCTCATCCTTTCTTTGTATTGACGACAAAGTCTCGTTACAACAGGTCCAAGTAGTGGGACCTCAAAGCCTAGATACCTGTATCTGTTTACATATTCTAAAAGAGACCCATCATGCAACTGGATCTGGCGAACTGTGCCTCTCTGTCGAGGAGGACGCCTATTGAGTATCTTTGTTTTATCAGTAGAGATTATCAACCCCAGGTCCTGACACGAGGCTAGTACATGGTTAAGGATGTTTTGGGTGTTGGAGAATCCGGTGGTGTGAATCATTATATCATCAGCAAAACTGATCATATAATGATGGGGCTAGCTAGGCATAGCATTAAGTAAGGCATTAATTAGAATATTGAATAGAGTGGGACTGAGCACACCTCCCTGTGGGGTTCCTAATTCAAAGTCTTTAGTTATACTTCTATGCCCCTGGAACAACACAGAAGACTTTCTGTTGGACAGGTAGCCTTTAATCCAGCGGAGAAGCCATCCTCCAACATCCATTCTGGCAAGTTCACTAATGATTACATGTCTGTTGGCAACATCAAAAGCAGATTTAAGGTCAAGGAAGGTAGTGTATGAGCTGTCAGTGTGCAGAGTGAGAAAGGTGGCTATGCATTGGTGCACACTCCTTCCATGCATGAAACCATGCAACCGGGGGACAAAAATTTTGATTCTGTACATGAGACGATTAAGAATCATCCTCTCAAATGTTTTACATAAGCAGCTAGTAAGAGATATTGGGCGAAATGAATTTTGTTGATTGGGCTTAGGAATGGGAATGATGAGGCTGTTGGTCCAAGATTTAGGGAGCTCCCCAGTTACATAGCTCATGTTGTATAATTCGAGTAAAGGATTGCCTGGTACTCGACACAGCAATCTTAGTATATTGTAGGTAATACCATCCTCACCAGGTGACGTGGAGTTGCCTTTAGTTAGTGCTGCATCAAGTTCAAAGTCAGTGAAAGGAATGTTACAGTCATCTTCCTTGCTGAGCATAAAACAAACAAGTCTCTCCCTAGCATCATATTTGTCATTTAATTTCGCCTGTGTGGTACTGGGAAGATTTTCATAGCTTGATGTAACAGCCCAAGCACTGACTAGCTCATTCGCGTTCAAAGACCAGGTCATTTTTTATGAACAAAATTGTTCGGACTTCGGTCTGTTTGAGGTCTAGTATGTTCGAACACCGAGGTTTCACTGTACAGACTTACTGGTTAAATAAATTTCTGGTGTGAGGGAACCTGTGGTTTCTTTACTGCCGATGTCTGCCATAGACCAAGCCACTTATTTTGCAATACTTAAAAAAGCGTGTGGCTTTGCTATCTTTGACTCCAGGTCTCTGCTGACAGCTAAAGCTCTCGTTTCACACGGCGAGTGTCTGGGTTCGATTCCCAACGAGGGTAGAAACATTGGGCGTATTTCTTTACACCGGTTGTCTATGTTCACCCATCAGTAAAATGGGTACCTGGGTGTTAGTCGACTAGTGTGTGTCGCATTCTGGGACAAAACTGGGACAAAAGGGGCTTTCTATATAGTAGTATATCATTGACGTCAGCTAGGCCTGTATACCTTGTACATGTACTTGTAGTAAATAAAGATATTATTATATTATTGATGGTATACAATATCGACAAGTTGAAGAATAAGACATGTGCAACACTTGGGAATCTTTATTGCCGAAACCTTTCGCCTGAACACCAGGCTTGTTCAGTTGATTACAGGCGAATATAACAGCAGAAATAAAAGTCGGGAAGTGTTCAGTCAGTCTAGGTAGAAGTGGTTAGTCCCGAAAGTCACCTGTAAAGACTGACGGAATGATCATGTCAAAACTACTTCTATTGTCTCCTGTTATATTCGTCTGTATTTGACTGAAGAAGCCTGTGTACAGGTGAAACGTTTTGACAGTAAACATACTCAGATGTTGAACATGTGTCTTATCCTACATCATTTGGTGGTGAAACCTTCCCGGAGATACTTATTGCCCAGTTGAAGCCTAGCAGTAGTGACATCCAAGAGTCTCATGATTTTTGCTGGATGTGCCTCAGTATCCTTGACTGATTATGTAAACTTTGTAAAGGTTATTTGGTCTTAATGACATTGTATACTCGATATGCCTTAAATCCAGTGAATCAACCAATTTCTTCAAGTAAATATTCTGGCAAATGTGTCGTTTCATCACTCACGCCTCTGTAACCTTGCATGGCTCATTAGAGGACGCAGGATCAAGTATCCACCACTCATTGCTCTCAATGACCCACGCGGATTTAGAGCTTCATAAAGAAATTAAAAATCTGCAGCCTTGCTTTTTCGTGACTGTTCTTTCATATTTGGAGAACCTCGAAAGTACATTCTTGTACTTGTTATGACACTGTATTCATATTACTTTTAATATATATCTTTAACAGTAACAATAATAATAGAAACAAAACTAACACTAATAAAAGATAAGGGCGAAAATGCCGATCATAAGTAATAAGAATAACGAGAATTTGCGTCCTGCAGGACCCGATCAGCGCCATCTCGTACAAGCAGAGGAGCAACGTCAGCAGCAACAGCACTAGTGGCAGCCGCAGGGAGAGCCACGCCACCAAGCACACCAAAGACTACACCAACGACTCGACTGACGAGAGATGGAGGCAGAACTACGTCCCCACACCCTATGAGTCTTACAAGGTATGTCCTCTAGCCACATGACTTAATTGGCTTGTTGAGGTCTCCAGTCAGGAGAAAAGGTGTGCACATGAGTTCGCCCATCAAGTTACTATCCAGATCCATCGGTGATTAACCTAAGTTAACAAATTATTTTGCACATCATTGACAACGATACACCAATGGGATGATGCTAGACTTGTGAACTAAGAGCTGACTCCTGTAAAGTAGGAGTTGCTGTCTCTTGAGGGTAATTCCTGCATACACTACCACAGAAAGAGGCGAGATACTAGGCAACAAAAAATATCCATTGTAGTGCATACACAGTATTCTTCAGGTTTGTGGATCGTTAAATGATAAAAAAAATGTATGTTCAAAAAATGAAACACACATCAGTCTTCACCTAGAAAAATATGAAGTGAAGATAAAGAAGTGCTAGAGGTGACTTAGAGAGCTACACACAGTGCAAATACCACGAAGTGCTGGTAATACTAGTCGATTTACACAGGAAACTTGTTAACAGCGTCAAGAGGGAGAAGAAGCACCAACAGTTGTAGTGATAAAAAATAAAGTGCCTAAAGAAGGCTGGAAAATGTCAAGACTGGTAGAACTAAGGAATGGAATACAAGAAGTGGTATGTGATACAACCACTGGAAAATTAAAAAATAAAATGTATGATAGACTGATAGTTTAAAATGTGAGGTGTATTGCCGAAAACCATCTTAAGAGCAAGGCAATCACCGAAAATAATAAACATGAATATAATTGAAAAGCACTGTATTAGTGAAGTAGTCAAGGAGGGGGGAGGGTACGAGGGAGATGATAAATAACTTGATATCTCTCTTAAGAGTCTCTTGCCTACCTCTGGTTCGAGATATTTTGTGAAAGTCTCTGTGTTATGTGCCGTCCAAAATGGAAGTTTCCATGTAAAAATAAGTCCAGAACTATTGAGAAGAAACCTTTAACGCTGCCATAGTGCTGAACCAATAGTGGAATGTTGATGTGCTCATCAATCACCTTACTGAAGTCTCCCAAGTTAGGCTGACTAATTTTCATTACCTAAGTTTTCTTGTGTGATGGAACATGACCTGTAAGCCATACTGGCTGATGAGTGGCTTAGATAAACATTGTGCTTGCTCTAACCTTCTAAAATATCTTATAGATCAGAACAGCTGCACAATGCTGGGTTATAATTTATTTTCATAAAGTCAACGGTTTATACCATAATAGTTTTGGCACTAGGATGAGTCCTTGTGGCATTCCACTCCAAATTTTGTTCCTCGCTGAACCTGCTATGTTTATTACGACTGTCTACTGTGTTTCAGCTATGTTTTAGTCATTCCAATTTTTGAAGAATCATTCCTGAATGTGGAATTATATTTCAATCCCTGCAAACTTAAGACTTGTAAGTTTATTTAGGGACAGGTACATACTTTAACACGTGTAAATTACCTAGGATAACCCAAAGCAGTCAGTGTGACTTATTTCCATTGTAGCCCTTGTAATATCTTAATATATAAAGCCTAGCTGTAAGTTACAGTAGGCGTTCGTGATTATGGAAGATGAACAGCTTGACCATTGCTTTACTTGTGTACTTTCAAATGGGTAATTACTAAAAGGGAATTACGCATTGTGTACTAGTAAATGTATTTGTTCTACAGAGTAATGGTTCAGGGTCAACGCAGCCCATGGAGTCTGAGGTAGAGGTTGTGGAGGAGAGTGAACGTGGTCACTGGGGATCCAAGGCTGAGTTCCTCCTCTCCTGTATTGGTCTCTCTGTTGGGGTTGGCAACGTCTGGCGCTTTCCATACCTTGCTTACGAGAATGGTGGAGGTAAGTCTTCTTAATCATGATAGCTTATCCTAGTGTTTCCTTATTAAAATTGTTTTTTTATTGGCTCAACATATGGTCTACTATAAATGAATTCTTCTTGTGTAAGCACACACTTCTATTTATTGTATTACACTAGTCAGCATAAACCACAGCGTACATTTATTCTACTATATAATTCATAGTCACCATAAACTACACAACTGACTTTCAAAATTCTAGTAGAATGACATGTCATTCATTTTGTGTTATTCTCATCTAGCATCAATGATCTCCATACCTGTCACCTCTCTAATACATCAACATGTGTTAAGCCACCACGGACAATAATGGTAGTAACACCGACATTAAGGAAATAAAAAAACAAGTTCATTATAATGCCATACTTGATTGACAACATCATATACTGCCTCTTTTTTCTCATCTCTTCCGTCATCTTGTATCCAAACATTGTACTTAAACAAATATATTTTTTGTCAGGGCTTTATCTAATTCTAGTTACTTTTGATTTCTAATCTAGTTTTCTCCAAATTTAATTTTTATTTAATCTTGAACTTTATAAAATTTATATTCAAATTCTACAAAAATGTAAATTGTTTTATATACAGTAATAAATTATATCCATTATGAGAATCACTGCTCCCACTTTATTACTAAGAACACCAACACACACATATCAACAAAAGTGACAAATATAAATCGTATTATTTTAATATTTCAGCGGCTTTCCTGTTCCCGTATATTATCCTGCTGGTGTTGATTGGCAAGCCCATGTACCTGATGGAGACGGCGCTGGGGCAGTACAGTCAGCTAGGTCCCATGAATGTGTGGCGCTGTGCACCCATCATGCAGGGTCTGTAACACTTCACTATGTTAACACTCAAACCTTGCAAAAACCTCACACGAATAATTTAAGAACCCCTACATGAACCTCATAAGAACGTCTCGAGAACCCCCTCTCCCCCTCTCACAAACCTTGAGTCGCCACACAAACCTCACCAATCCTTCCTCATACCTACCCTCATATATCAGATTTCATGAATCTCTTAAAAACAGGTTGTAACCCCCCCCCCTCACGAACCTCAAAAGAGCACTTCATATATCTTATAGACCCTCCTTGAGTGTGTCCTAGATTGTGTGATAAGAGAGACTATGGACACTGCTTGAGGTATGACTTTGTAGACAGTGGATGGGAGTTCCTAAGTGCCGTACTCTGGTAGTGACCTTGGCTAATTAACTAAAACATGATTTAGTCCATGTCGAGGATCAAGGTCTTTACTGACCGGTCAGAGGGAGTTTGCTTTGCTGTGATTGCTGGCGAGGACTCGTATTGTACCAAGTTACTAAGAGAGTTCTCTCACACAATTTTCTGCTCTTGTGATAACTGTCTTAAGATGGGTCCTGGCTCACTGTCTCCTTAGACTCTTGAGTCCACTTTGTTGATCCTGGTTCATTATGCTTCGGTCCACCCTGTGGTTCAAACAATTCAGAAGTGGTTAGCCCGTCTCAGCACCTGGCACAATGATGTGGCGCCCGGGACATCTCAGGAATTTGCCATTTTCAGTTTGCCACATATGTAAATATATCCTTATGTAATGGTGGAGCCTACAAGTGTGCAATAAATTTTACAGAGCTCTTCTGAATATGTGTGCTTGGCCCTCTTTTAAGGACATGCCTTGTATGGGTCAGTAGGCCTTCTGCAGTGTTCCTCCATTCTTATGTTCTTCCTTCCACAGGAATCATTACAGATTGAGGATGGGACAAAAATCTCACCCATAACCACCTACTTGCAGGTGCTCCTGCTACTCTCTCTGCATAACTAGTGATGTACTGCTGAGTTTGGAGATCATTTTAACTGTTTGCCCACTTCTGCCTTTTTCTTTTCTCAAGTCGTGTTTTTATAAATACGTACTGGTGTGCCTGTAATGCTCTTCGGAAAATTTCGGGAGTCTTTTGATAGTGACAGTTAATTTTTTTTTTATGATGTGGGTTATTTTAGGTTTATGTGTTAGTTTAATTAGTTTAATATCTTTATTATGCACCCCATACCCATCCTGTGGACGGTAGTCAAAAGATTACAGAGGTACATAATGGGTCCAGGGACTGGGCCCCAAAGTTTTGATAGCTGAGCAAGTTACAAAGGTAATGAACTCGGGTAGATCTGGTCACAATCATGACAATTATTTATGAAGATTCGTGTTCTCAAATCTCAAAACTATTTTCATGAGCCCATGCTAGGCTGCCACACTACTGGAGGAGGTGTATCACCATGCTAGGCTGCCACACTACTGGAGGAGGTGTATCACCATGCTAGGCTGCCACACTACTGGAGGAGGTGTATCACCATGCTAGGCTGCCACACTACTGGAGGAGGTGTATCACCATGCTAGGCTGCCACACTACTGGAGGAGGTGTATCAACCTTACACTTCAGCACCAATGGTGCTGAAACTACTTTACCCCCCTTGGATCAAACCTATTCCCCAGTGCTGTATGACCCCTACGGTTTTCGAGCTTCTCAGTGAAAATAATGTTAATTTAATGAAGATGAAGAAGACAAATTGGCTCAGTAAGCCTGAGGGTTATAAAGCCAGGATAACCCAGGAAAGCCAAGCAGTGTGGCCTATGTGTAGTCTGACCCTCATTTTGTTTTCCTCCTTCACCAGGATCCCACCCATAATCTACTAATTCCTAAGTAATTATTTACAGCTTAGGTAACACGGGCAGCAGGTGTTTGATGACATGCTTATATACATACTGCTTTGACCAGAGTTCAACCTGGGCACTTGGATTGTAAGCCGAGCACGCTACAGTTGTGTAGTCATGTGTCGCTTGACGACAGGGATACGTTCTGAGAAATGCGTCGTTAGGTGATTTCATCGTTGTGCGAACATTATAGTGTATTTACACAAACCTAGATGATATAGCCTACTACACACCTAGGCTATATGGTTTGTTTGTCTTTTCATCATAGATTTGCTTGTAAGCAGATAATACACGAGATTAAATTAAACACGAGGGAAAAATTATGCTATTAAGAGACTAAACACGAGATGTATGAGGCTGCTGCCGGCGTAACACCCTATACTATTTTACAGTAAGTTATTTTTTTTTTAAAGTAGAAAGAGTACACTCTAGAATAAAGATAAAATCAGTGGCGTCGCTAGAGTTGATGTCACCCGGGGCGGAATCTTTGGTGTCACCCGGGGCGGCATCTTTGGTGTCACCCGGGGCGGCATCTTTGGTGTCACCCGGGGCGGCATCTTTGGTGTCACCCGGGGCGGCATCTTTGGTGTCACCCGGGGCGGCATCTTTGGTGTCACCGGGCGGCATCTTTGGTGTCACCGGGGCGGCATCTTTGGTGTCACCGGGCGGCATCTTTGGTGTCACCCGGGGCGGCATCTTTTGTGTCACCCCCATGAAATCCATGGGCGGGGGTATGGGGGAGAGTAAACTCCAGTTACGTCACTACTGCATGACCAGTGACGTCACTACTGCATGACCAGTGACGTCACTGCTGCATGACTAATGTTTAGCAATGAGAACGTTTAAAGGCCATAAAATAAACAGGAGAATACTTCTCAACTTTATTAATGATAAAATAAATAATCGTAGTAATATTGAAGAAACATAAACTTAAATACCACTTTGAGTACAGGCAACAGATCCTACATTTATTCATCTTCAACAATAAAAAAAAAAACTTAAAAATTAAGAAAAACATTGCAATACCAGAGAAACACTAGTTCCGATTTGACTTTGAGTACATGTAACATCTCAGTGACCTTGAGTACAGGTAACATCTCAGTGACCTTGAGTACAGGTAACATCTCAGTGACCTTGAGTACAGGTGACATCTCAGTGACCTTGAGTACAGGTGACATCTCAGTGACCTTGAGTACAGGTGACATCTCAGTGAATATGATCTTACATTTCCTTGCCTTCAATCTTGCAAAATCATCTATCACATCATCAAAATCAATTATTTTTTATATATAGGCCTATTTGTACTCTGTAATCATATAATAGGCTATATAAAAACGAAGGATTCTTCTCTTAGGTTGGTGCAGCAATGTTTTGTGCATTAGTGTCACCTTCTTTAGAGGCTCTATGGTGTCACTCCCTTGATGGTGTCACCCGGGGCGCCCCCCCCCCTTACGACGCCACTGGATCATAAAATGTATAGTATATTAAATACATAAACCAGTAGCATAGTTGTTTATTATCATTATCAAGTATTATGTACTGTACATAATTGTATGTGCTATACTTTTTATACGACTGGCAGCGCAGTATGTTTGTCCACACCACTGTCGTATATTCCGTCCGTCGTTGACCAAAACGTCGTTATGTGGCACATGACTGTATTTGCAATATGTTTAGCAAACAATTCTTAACACTTGTTAGTCAGGAAGTTGTAGACAAGTGGTAGAATGATGAGTGTAGCCCTGAGAATAAGTGGCAGGAAGAGACATCCCCACTCTCTGTTACCGAAACCAGTTTTAAAACTAACGCGGCATTGTATGACCCTTGTGGGCTTAGCGCTTAGTTTTGATTATAATAAAATTAATTTAAAACTAATAAGTGTTTAACAGTCATTGATGAAGTTGTGTTGACAGGTGTTGGTGTAGCCATGGTGGTACTGTCGTTCATCACAGCCATATACTACAACCAGCTCATGGCCTACTCTCTCTACTACATGTTCGGCAGCTTTGCCTCAGAGGTGCGTACCAATGTAATGTATTTCTAATGTTAAATATGTCTGCATCTAACTCTCTGAAAACATATAGTATATGAACAGTCATAACACACACACACACACACACACACTATGACTCGACCCCTGCAACCACAAATAGGTGAGTACACACACACACACACACACACACACACACACACACACACACACACACACACAC